>PVHP010000079.1:86922-223217 GCA_004024765.1 Zapus hudsonius | reverse complement strand
AGTAAATCTCCAGCAGCTCAGGAAATACGACAAACTCTTAACCAATGGGACCTGCTCAGGCTCAGAAGCTTTTGTACAGACAAACAAATCACACTCAAAACCAACAGACCCCCTTCAAATTGGGAAATGATTTTTGCCAGCCACAACTCTGACAGAGGCCTAATTTCAAAAACCTACAGAGAACTCAAAAAAATTAATATATTTTTAAAATATAGATTGAACTCTAGCTGAAAAGAAATCCACAAACACATGTAAATATTCCTATTTTTCAATGTCAATGAAGATACCAACATGACTCCACTGAGTTAATATTGGTCAACTGAGAAAACCTTTACCAGTACCTAGCAAAGAATATTTCAGGGCAGGAGAGATGGCTCAGCGGTTAAGGCACCTGCCTCCAGTGCCTAAGGACCCTGGTTCAATTCCCCAGAACCCACAAGGTGGTGGCCCTGGTGCGCTCTCTCTCTCTCTCTCTCTCTCTCTCTCTCTTTCTCTTTCTCTCTCTCTGCTTAAAAATGAATATTTTTTTTTTTAAAAAAGAATATTTCAGGTCTGGTACAAGTGTATGATTAATAAAATCATTTTATTACTTTTTCTCATTTTTCATCACACTAATATTATATAACTGAGAAGATCTGCCATTTGGTGCATAAATGCAAGGTGTATTACCATAGGGATTCATTTTGCTTATATCTGGCATCCTCTCTCTCTCAATATGTCTTCAGTTACCTGTCCTTCCATCACTCCAAAATAAGATGATATTTACAGGCTGTTTACAGAATGATAGCCTATAATTTTAAGACATTAAAGGTGGCAGGACGTGTAAGGCACTATCCTTTATAAAGTCAGCTCACCCACACTTCCGCTTAGCCCTGCAGAGCAGAAATGGTACTAAGAGTACTTCCCTCCATTGTGCTCAATCTGTACAAGTTACCAGCATTAGTCAGGAGAGGGAAACAAGGTAAAGCCTCATATCTATAAGGCCAAACTCATCCATCAAAAGACTGGATTTCCAATTATCACTGCACACTACTAATCATCTAATTCTTTATGTGAAGTTTTTCTAAACACTCATGAAGTCTCCAAAGGAATATGTTTCCCCTAAGGATACTCCAACTCTGTATGTAATGTGCAAAAAAGTTTGAAATGTCAACTTTCAACTTCTAAAAATATCTATTTTCTTATAAACACATTAGAAATATTGAAAATTATGGCAAAGGCAAAAAGTAATTAGCACATAATTATGAACTGTCTCCTAATAACATCTTGGAGTACAATTTTCTGCTTTTATTTTGTTTTTTTTTTCCTAAACACATAGAGCTGTAGCTCCAAGTTGAAATGAATGCAGCTTTAACCAGGCTGCCTTCCATGTCTCATCAGAAACTTCTAACAAAAACCAAAAGATATTGTAACCAATCTTTAGCACATCTGGCCTCTAGGCACCGAGATTTTAATTCCATCCTTGTAACAGCAATTTTCCTAAAAATAGATGGCTAGGACCTCCCTTGACTTCTTCCCTTCCAGATGTACCAGCCCTCCTGCTGGTATCCAAGGGCTATTAATTAAAATGAATAAATATAGTTGAACAAACATCACTAAATGATTTCCATAGTGTTTTGCTTCAGGAATGGCAGAGTCAGATATCGAATGCATTTGCTACCAAAGAGGAATTGAGCAGAAGGAGAACTGAGCAACATGGGAACATGGAAGTTATGTTGATTGTGGTGAAGAAGACCATACTGTTGTCCCATGAATACGCCACCTAGGAGGGATCTTAATAGCAATAATTTAATACCATCTATGATAGCCTAGAGGGAGTTGTGACATACAGATAAAGTAATCATGACTATACTATATACATTATCGGAAGGGACAGAAAGGCAAGGAGTGAAATAATCATTTCAACACAAACAACATGGAAAACTAAAGTAACAGGACAGAGTTCAAGAAGTCTAAGGACTATAGGATGAATGAGAAATAGACCATAATTAAATGGGCTCCAATATCCATGGAGTAAGTGAGGACATCTGTACACAGATTTAGCAGAAAGTAGATTGAGCTGGAGCCAAAGTTATACATCTTTGTAAAGATATGAGGAATATGGTACAGGGTGGACCATGATTGAGAAAAAGACAGAGATGGGGCTATTATTAGTGAAGATCCACCAGCCTGACAAGGGATGTCCCCTTGATCAAATAAGGCTAGTTATTCAAGGAGTATAGCACTTGGAATAAAAATGAAAAAAAAAAGATATATCTGTACCCCTACCCCACAAAGCAAAGAACACATCTGCAAAGAGATGTGAGTCTAAATGTAAGATGTGACTATTGTCTATCCAGGGGTCAGAGGCCAATGTGAGAACAAGGAAGAAAAGAGTTCCCCATGGTTTGGGAGACATGTGGACAAGATCAGAGAAAGCTGTGAACAGGATGCAATGCATTGATTTAAAAGTTATATTGGCAAGAATATGACAGAGACAGGCACAGTGTGGAAAAGGCAGGAAAGGTGAAAGGGATTTGGTGAGATTGAGGTGCAAGTTTGTCTTCTTATTTGCAACACTAAGAGACACACCAAACCTCTAGGGAATTTCCAGTGATCAGCCTGCTCACAGAGTACCTGAGACCGGAGGAGGACAGAAACAACCCCCCAGAGAACAAAAGGAGAGGTCTAAAGCTCATGATGGATGCACCCTTGCCCACACCTCACTGCCCCTGCCCTCACCCATGATGTCCCTGCCCTCTGTCCTCTCTTTCCTCTCACACCTTGTTGATATTCTCACCACCCTGTGCTTAGCTTTCTCTGTCTTTCCCTGACTTCTTATCCCCTGAGTGGCTGACACTAGCTAGAATCGGTTTGCCTTGTTAAAAGCATATACTTGTGTCCCTAATGTTCTACTTTGGGTGAGGTATTTATCTATCCATTTTTTTTCCAAAAAAAGACTCCAAACAAGCAAACTCTGGGGATATTTTTTCTTGAATGTGGCTCTCCAGTGACTTTTAATGTAGATAGAGAGATGGAACGACTAAAGAAAGCATCTCTCTAGGCCTCCAGGGGCAGCGCTATGACTGTCCACTGATTTTAATCACTAGCTGCTGAAGCACGTTGGATTTCTGCTGTTATAAGACATCGCCACTTTGAATATGTTTCCTAACACCAATTTTACTTAAATGTCCTGACATAAGGATTGGAATTATTTTGTCGGTGTTTAAAGTTCTATATGCTACAGTGTTATTTTCATGGCTGGATTCCACTAGTGGCTATTTTCTAAGAATGCACTATGTAGAATGGTACCAAAAGGTATAGATATCTGTGCACAGATTTAAGCATGGGTCATATCTGCATTAATTCCCTATCTCAGTCTCTTATAGTTTACCACTTGGACCAAGTTTCCTAGCTTCATCAAAATTTGTTCCAAATTTATGAATTAGATCAATTCATTCTTTAAACTCTACTAAGAATAGTTCGTTGATACCATGAGACAGCCCACCTGATTCCTTCTTTATCTCATTCTAGGTAGCAGTGGACAAGGCAGGCAAGTGTCATGTATTTTGTCTGATACAGGTGAGATTCTTAGCCCAGTGATGGGCACATAAGAAACACCCAATCAAGATCAATTGTAGTTATTTGTAATGATTCATCAATTTTCCTAGTAAATTTTCTAGTGTTTCCTTCAAAACAGAGAGTGCTTGCATTATTATACTGTATGCACACCACCTGATAAATAAAACTTATCTGTAAAATCTTATAAAAACACTTGGCACAATCCATTTCTTTTTTATCCACTGAAAGTACTGCATTACTAACTTAAACAAAATTTTTGGTGGGTTTCTTGGTGATCAAGGTAACAATTCTTGATAAGCTACAGAAGGTTGAAACATAAATTTTTAAAACCTATCTTTTGAATGTAACAGCTTACTCTCTTTAAAACTTTAATGTGTGTTACAAAGACAATACAAAAATGGCATACATCAGTCTATAATAATAAAAATGTCATTATGACCTTCATGGATTTTTTTTGTCTAGCCTAAGTAATCCCAGTAAACCCTACAGACTGAAGAATGCATCTTCAATCGTTTCACAGCTTTTGCCCTTGATTGTAAGATTTTTTTGTTCCTTTTCCCTTTTTCTTTATTTTTTTGCATTTCTCATTAATGTATCTCTTTTTTCTTAGAGAATTATACAAAATGCATAGGCTTTAAATGAAAGTTGGTGACTTGTCAAGGAGAATGTCTTAGATGCTGATAATAAACATTTTATACTTTTAATCATATCAGATCTGCCTGGTCTATGCTTTCCTCTTTAAGAGTCAGCATCGCAGGACCCACAGCCACAGACATTCAATCTACACAGGATGAGCCAGTGGGACAGAAGCCAATGATCTTCAACACAAACACCCCTAAACTCACAACCTTAGGGCAGCCTTAATACTCATCCACCACGACTCAGGGAACTATGCGGAAAGATTGTAAGAGCCGTGGTGGGGGAGACTATCCAGAGGTGTGGCACCCTTCAGTAGAAACAAACTTGGGCCAGTTTTAAAGATTATATTCTTGCTTTGGTTATTTTTTGGATATAGCCAGGATACTTTGACAAACTGTGGGAAAAATACTACTTATTAGAGAAAGAAAGTTCATTTAAGAAAGCAATGATAAGATTTATAATTACTTTTCACCAAAGGAAGCGTAGACTGCTTAAAATGCAAACTTCCAGAGACAAAATGGCCTTGATATTCATGACTTTGCAGTGCCTGATAATACCTACACATAATGGAAGGAAAAGATGGCAACACAAAACAAAACAGAAACTTAAGGAGAGGGAAGGAGACTTGAGGGAGGGTGGGGAGGAAATTATAATGGTTCATGGTCTGTGATTATGGAAGCTATCAATATTTTTTAAATAAAATAAAAATAGAAATACAATTATATTTCAATAAAGACGTAATTATTTATAGATAACTTCCGATTACAGAAATAGAGAGTCAGAGAAAAATAAAGTTTGTAATGTACCCAATAATTACATCACAGGTGACTAGATTCTCTGGCTTTAAACTGAGTCAATACTTTCCTGAATTCAAATTTAACATGGTTATAGGCTAGTTTCAAAATTCAAAATACCCCTCTTAGACATAGAAAGTCTTTGTTCTTGTTACTATATACTTAGCTACTAAATATAAAGAGTACTAACACTAATTATGTCATTGATGGAGAAGCAAATTAATATTGTCATGATTTATATAAAACAAAAATGAGTCCTATCAGCTTATTAGTGTGGACCACACATTCTAGGTGTTTTAAAATGCAACAATAGACAGGTCGTAATCCCACACCTCCAAAATAACACACACGCTCACTGAGAATAGAGACAAAGGTGTTTAAAAGGCATTTGTTTTGTAAATAATAGACTTTTCTTATTATTTTGTCTGTTTTATTGAATAGACTAAAATTTAACCAATGAGCTCATGGTCTTGTTGGACAATTTGAAATTTAATGACCACAACATATTTTCATCATTTTGTTACATAAATTACATTCAAGATATTGGCAGGTGGTTAATTTTCAAATCAATAAGGTATTTTCTCAGGCTTTTAAGTATGGTGATGAGTGATTAAGCCTGTGGAATTTATATTTTGAATAAATAGTATCCTAACCCAGAAGGCCTTTTCTTCTTTGCTTCTCTGCCCATCAAGTCAAATGTTTGTTTTTTTAATTGAAAATATTTTTTAGCTTAATCTTCTTGATCTGGTTATAGAGGTTGAATCTTGAATCTTGACCTCAACCTATTACATGTGAGAAACAATTTCAGTCACAGGAGGCAAACTAGATTGATGTCTACTATCATCAGGTCAAACAATATTAATCCACCCTCAAATTAAAGGAACAGCCAAAATGATGACTGTTATTTTAAAAAATCAATCACAATCCCAATGATGGCATCCGTTGTAAGATATATTTCTTCCACTCTTCTGAAGGTGATGGATTTTAAACTCTTAGCACTGGGGAGACAGAGAAGGAGGGTGCCTACGATTTCTCCATATACTACAAGGGGTGTAATACACAAAGGAAACTACATCAGTGAGGATTTGACATCTGAAACAATTGATTATCCATTCAGAATCTTGGGTGTCTAAGAGTTTAATACTGTTTTATTCCATTTTCTGACCACAATCTGCTTGTCAAATTGCCTCTATATCAAGAAAATCATGATATCCATGAAAGGGAACCGAATCTAAGAGTATATCCATTTGAGAGAGTTTTGGAGTTTTGTATGCAAAATAGGAAGCATATTTACAGATAAAGTATGTATTTCTACATAGCACCCAATTTCAGAATTTTCATATTTCCTAATTCATTTATATATTACCACTCCTTCTGCCTACTTCAAGCTTCATCATGCATATGTATGTACATACCCATCACACATACACACAGGTAGCTGCATATATGCTACTTTTTTGCTTCCTTTTTTAGTACAAAAAAGCAAATCACAAGTGCCTTATAATTGAATATTTACTAATACTGACTCTAAGACTTAAATGTTAAAGCAGATATATTTTATATTTAAGAAAGTTAACAAAAATTAGAATTATTACAGTAAGCTTTTAATTGTTGTTCCAACGTATGAACGTGTCATTTTCCAGATAATGTCTGTGATCTTCCACTGGAAGGATATTACTGATTAAACAGCACACTGGATGAGATTCCAAAATAACTTAATTGTGAATATTTTCAAAACCTAAACATTGTTATATCCTGATTAATTTCATTCTCATATATTCCTACCAATGGGTGAAAAGAATTCAAATTCAGTGTATGATAAGATCATTAGCAATTACTTCCAATGAAGCCAATATAATGAAGAAGAGAATTAATCATATTTTCCTAAAACGTGTCATGCAAACACTTTAAACGTGAGCATATGAAATAATTTCAAGGTTTAAAGATGAAGAATTTAAGTTTACCTTTGGATGTTGTGTGTCCTCAGTATTTGGGCAAGTTTGAACTTACATTGTGAGGGTCAACAGGAAGTGCTTCTACATACAAATTTGCAAGGATCAAGACCCATCACACAATGTTACCAACATCCTAATGTTGATTCTGCTTGTTGTGTCTAAACTTGGCCTCAGAGTATAGCTTTTCAGCTGCAAAGTTCTTTCTCCTCCTTCCTTGGCAAGCTCATCTTCTCAGTTCAGTCACCCTCCTCTCTCTGAGCTATTTCACACTTTCAGAGCTTGGGCCCTTACTGTGTTCTTCTCTGTCATCGTGTTGCATTCACACCCTGGCTCAATATTCCACAAACAGGTGCACCTCTCTAAAGGAATCTTCACCCCCAGCTTCCAGTTGCCTGTTGCCATAGACAAATTCAGCCATGCCTCTACTCCACTGACCTCTCCACTCTGTGCAGATATCACCAGCTGAGACTAATTCAAGGACACCATTCCACCAGGACTTCATGTATCTCTTACACTGACCCTTCTTCTCCTATTTGATTATTTCAGCAGCACGCAAACACACACTTGTTTTTCCATATTACAAGAATAATATATATCTAGGTTCTTTCTCTTCTAGGTACTGTCCTAGAGTAGGGGAAAAATAGCTGTTCAAATTGTCCCTTTGCAGTCCCTGAAACATGTAAATATGTTAAATTACATAACAAAAAGAAAATAAACTTGACCTTAAAACATGAAGCCTTTCCTGCATTATTTGCCTGTGTACAATGGAATTACATAGATCTTTTAAACACAGAGAAGAAGTTACAAGTCAACAAAAGAGATGATGGTGTGACTTTGAAGACAGAAAGCTATTGCCATAAACCAATCAATGCTGGTGTTTCTAGATGATGAAAAATAAAAATAAAAATAAATGAAATTGATTTTTCTCCCGTAGTCTTCAGAAAGAAGACAGCCTGCTGAAACCTTGATCTTAGTCCTAGAAACTCACTTTAGAATTGGACTGTAATAAAAATTATGAAACTTACTTTAGGTGGTTTTAAATTCCTATGATTATTATAATCTGTTATAGTAACAATGGAAAACTAAAACTGACCCCCTTTATTTTATCCCCTTTCATAAACAATTCTTTTACACGTCCTTTTCAATCTTTTGGTTAAATTTTCATATTTCACCATATTCTACTTGCACCAACAGAACATTTGACATAGAGTATTAAGTGCTTCTCCTACGCTGATTTTATTTCATAATCTCTGTCATTCAATACTCTCAAAGCGTTTACTTCCATACACAGCTTCCCTTGGTGGAGTGTATTTCTTTTCAAATTCTTAAAACGAGAGAACTTCAACAATCAGTTCTTGGAACTGCCTGTCTACATTTACTTTTCTATCTCTTTTTTTATTTTTTTGGTCAAAATCATTTTCCTGATATTATTAATAACGTCATACAACCATGTTCCTAGATTGACATCTCCAGTTATAACTCTTCCAAATGTCAACATTGTCTGTTCATGGATAGTAATCTATGCAATCCAAAGTTGAATTTCTGTGTATTTACCAACAACTCCTCTAACTCTTAGGGGCGTGTCTCCTGAGAGATAATCAACCACAATGCTTTCAGCTGGTGGCGCTGAAAATAGGCGGCTGTGTAGTGCTCAATTCTACACCAGACTTCTAACACACCCTCCAAGGGTCAGGAGACATTGTGGAAGGCAGGGCAGAAAAAAAAAGGCAAGAGCCACAGTGTGGAGAGGTGTGCTGTGGGTACTGACCTCTCAACATGAAATGATGCACTCAAGACTGCATCTCCATAAGCCCTGTGCTGTTCTAAATCCATCGACATTTTGGCATGGGGAAGAAGAGGAGAAAAGGAATGAAACAGTAAAACAGGATGATCTTGAACTCTTCACTGGATTGGAGGCAGGGGAGAGAGCACAGAACAGAATAATAGACCAGTGATACTATCAAATTACACTATGTTCATATATTAAAGCTGTCAAATAAAAAAAAAACTCACACAAGACAACCTGAACGCAGAGGATCCAAGCACTGAAAAATCATGGCTTCAAACCTCCCTCCTCCTCATATTTACATGACATAAAAGAGCTGTTAATAAGTTTGAATTAACAACGATAATCCAGTACACTAATTTGACCACGTTGAGTTCTTCAGCATTTTTAAGACACTTTTTGAAAGTAGGTATTTTCACATTAGATGACCCTAGAGCCAAATTACAAAAGAGAAAAAAAAAAAAAACTCATGCAAGATTTCAGCTTTGTATAACCTGCTTTATATAACCAGTGCACTACTCTTAACTCTGAGGTTTTTCCATGATTTCTTAATAGGTCTTCAGCTGTTTTGGGATAGATACCCACGAATGCCCTATTCCAAATTCTTCTGATCATTTCCAATATTTGTCCTATTGGCCTTGCTCTTCCCAGCATGATTAGGGCCCGAGCTGATCAAATATATATATTTATCTCAACTGTAGTCCTCTGACTTTGGCAAACAAGGGAAACGAATGTTTCACATACCACCTAAGAGACATGCAGACTCAGTTCAAGTCCACTTACCTTCTGTTTCCAGCCTCCCTCCATGTGCAAACGCCCCTCCCTGGGAAGCTGGGGAAAACAGCTTTATTCCAAGCACTTCAAATAAGCTTTATTGATGACACCTGGGGATCCTAGTCAATCGTCAATTAGCTGCACGGTGAAAGCGGTACCCACCAGGGGTATTTTATACCTTTCCAGGCCAAGTTGTGATGAAAAGTATATGTTTTCCAGCTGAGGGGAAAAAAACTGAAGGCTAATGAAAATCATAAAAAAAAGATAGAAGGTAAGTGAATTGTTTTTGAGGATTCCACCCCTGGAGCTAGGAAAGGTTGGAATGTCTCCAGCTACAATTCACCTGCGCTAGAGTTGGAAGAGAAAGTCATGGGGTATTCAGTTTCCATTTCAACCCCATGTGCCAGGGGATTTCAGAAAGATATAATACACAATCGTATTTAAAGAATGTTTAAAAGCGTGAAGTATAATCTCTGAATTAACTTCAAAGAAAATGAATTCTAATGCAGATAAGAGGCATTTAGCTTCAGCAGTCTGGTGGCCTTTTGAAGACCGTTAATTATATAGCCTAGGCTCTAGTCATCAGGGTCCTATTTGGGGAAAGAGAAAAGGAGACAAAACGGAATGATTTCCACCTGCGTTAGATCTCAGACCTAAAAGGATGGAGGAGACATTCATGGGAATAATAAACTATTATTTGTGGCTGACAACATTTTGCTTAAAAAAATCCAACGAGAAAAAAGAATGACAAGGACTGCAAGAACAACTCCTTTTTTTTTTTTAATGCTATCTTCTATGACTTTGGCTCTCACTAACTCATTTCTCTTTTATTTCAATAAAAATCCTAAATTTTTTTTCAATTGTTTAAATAATTGCTTTCTTGGTTTTATCTTACTAGGGGATGAACATATTAGACTTTTGTTTTATTTTTAGTTTATGTATTTTCAGATCGTATAACTGAAATGATAAAGGTCTGCACACAAGATGCCAAGGCCTTGCGTTCTCATTGGGAGGCTCTGCGCAAGCCATTGATTAAGTCACTTGGTATGAAGAATTTATTTATGTCAAAATACTACTTTCGATACAGCCGAGGTTTACTTCTTTTCCTCACCTCCCAAATAACAGAATCAAATGGGAGAAGAATGCTGTCTTTTTGTCCTTTAATTTAAAACATAATCAGAGACACAACTGCAGAAGATCACCTATGAATTAAAATGCTAATTTCTTTCAAAAGGAGATTTCATTTGATGTTCCCCTTTGAAATATAAGAAATATACAACAAAGAAAAAAGGAGAAAGATGCCACAGGAAGTCAAACACACATTTGCAAAGCTAATTGAGCAAATTCAACAGCATTTGACATTTTGCTCAAAGAAAAGCAGCCTTGCAGCTGCATCCAAGAACAATGCAAACAGAGACAGAAAAATACACACTGGAAATTGATCTGCGAACCCCAAAGCACTGTGATAGCCTAGAATACAGTGTGAAATTGAACTGTGAGCAGCAGAGAACATTTTTTTGTCAGGACGCTTCTCAAGATCTGAGAGAACTGTAGGGGATCTGTCCCTCACTTTTTCCTTTGTGAGAAACTAACCTATTTGCACGGGGGTCTTAAGTCCCCAGAGTATCATCAAAGATAAAAAAGGCAACACACAAATGATTTGCAAAGATTTTCCACGAGGAACAATGGAAGACACACTCATGATTGAATAAGATTGTCTATAATCAAGCATAGAGAGTCTTACTTCCCCAGTCTTATTTGCTATATACTATGTTTGGATCCAAATCTAACATTGGCAGAATTTCGCTTTTTGAAGGAAAAAGAAAAGTCAAATTCATCGTTAGTGTTTCCTAGTAACAACCTTGCCCTTGAATCCTTCTCTGTAGCCATCTTTCCAGTCAACCCATTACCAAAACGAAGACACTGGAATTAGCATGGAGTGCCTGCTGCTTTGGGATGGCAGACGCCCAAGGAAAGTAAAGAACTTCTTACTCTTTCTACAAACAGTTACCAAGTGAGAAGGCCAATCACATTTCCACTTTGCCAACATCCCCACAGACCTCATCAAATTCCAACAAAATATTGAATCCATATCTGATGGGAACCTGGCTTCAGTTGATGCTGTTAACCTCCAAAGGTACTTGTAAGGCCTTTTCAATTTAACCTCCATGCCCTGAGGCCCCTATCCTATACCATTGGAAAAAAATGGCTCTTTCCTTTAAAAATATGGCCTTGGGCATGGACCGATGCCTGGTGTGCTTATAAAGTTACCTGTCTACTTTGATATTGGTTTCTTCTTTAATTGCAATGGTGTTAAGGGTAGTGAAGGCCACAGCAGGCTTTTTGCCTTTCACTGGCCTGATGAATACTTTGGGGTCTGTCTTAATAAAGTCCTGTAGGAGTATTTTCACCACTGTTCAGAAGAAATGGGGATATCTTGTTAAATTTGTTTCCATCCCTCTACTGTGAGGGTGTGTGGGGAAGGGGCTCTGTTAGAGAAGTGAGGGTTCCTGGGGGGGGGGGGACTCCTACACACAGCCCAGGTGTTTTGCAGGCTCTTTGCTCCTCATCAGCAGTTTTGGGGAGGTTTTCCCACAGCAATGAAGGTGCTGTCTCAGGTGCCTCTTGGTTTGTGTGTCTGAGTGTAGTGTCTACTCTCCTACATGTCCAGGTCAGAGTATATTAAATTCAAAGTAGACCAACTTAGCTGGAGACACAGGAGGTAGGTGTGCACACAGAACACAGTATCAAATAAGTGCAGGGGACCCTCTCCAAGCAGTAAATTAAAATAACTCAACAACTGGCTATGTGGTTATGAGCCCTGTTCATTGGGGCATCAAAGTCCTGCTACTGAGTTCTAGCAAGTATTAAAATAACAATTAGACATATATAAGGTTATGGAACAGGGGATCCTTTCCATTTTGAGTTATCTTTGATTTTCTTTTCTATTACAAGCTCTGCCTTCTTTAGCCTAGAATATATTGGTTAGAGCCAGACTAAGGACCTCTGTAGGGAATCCAGTGCTTTGTTGAATTGCAGGCTTCTTATGTGGAAAATCCCAGTTGCCCAGAAGAAGTGATTTCATGATTTATTAGCATTCAAACAAACTCTGTATAGATTCTCTCATTCTGAGTTTCATTCTTAATATTCTACACTGATGC
Organism: Zapus hudsonius; assembly: GCA_004024765.1. Classification (NCBI taxonomy): domain Eukaryota; kingdom Metazoa; phylum Chordata; class Mammalia; order Rodentia; family Dipodidae; genus Zapus; species Zapus hudsonius. The sequence continues at coordinate 210,547 of PVHP010000079.1, read as the reverse complement.
CTATCTTGTATGTGTCTAGGTTTTGGTCTGCATACAGATCCATGTGTGTGATTCCAAAACCTAACTGGTTCACTCTAAAAGTATTTCTTTTTCAATTTTTACATGCTAGGCTCTGTATTTTGCCCAGCCAAACTGATAAATTTTTAAACAAATACAGCATTAAGGAGGAAATGGGAACTCAAGAATATATAAAATGAAAAAAAATTAAATATTCTTACATGTTATCAAATGCAAAAATTCACAAAAGTCACTTTGTTTCCAGAGACTATTTATGCAGCACCTACTATATGTTAGACTGTGTGATGATAACTGGCTTGTATTCTTAAATTACAAATTAAGTGTTCATTTTCTGTTCAAATGAGAGTACTGCACAGTGAGAGAAACTATGGCCCTTTCCGAGGTCACTCAGCTAATGGAGCAAAAAGGATCAAGAATGCTGCCATATCTTCCTCTCCATTCCGTCCTTCCTCTTCTGCCACATTCATTCCATCTTAGTGCAGAATTTCAACAACTAACACCAGGTTTTGGAATTTTCAAGTCTACATTTCAAGGGCTTTGAAAACTGGCTCAATTGTGTTATCAGAACCTCTTGGGAACTTGCCTGTCTCCCTGAGCACTAAAGCAATTGTATTTCCCCCCTCATTTTCAAAACACATCATCTTTGGGGAAGACATTTGTACAACATTGCTAATATTGTTTGTACAGCAGAACCACAACTTCTTTTGCAGTCCCTCCATTCTAAGCATCGCTTTGAGATGATGAATAATGCGCTATGTCTTCTAGAAAGAATCACATGATTTCCTCATTAGTTACTTGCTTGTGATCACTTTAGTATTTGGGGCAGGGGATATGAAATTAAAGAAATATATATTCCATAAAAATGTTGTAAGAAGACACTTTATGTAAGTCATATTTTCTGTGGTCCTTCAGACTCCTGTCTAGATTTACAATTACTTTTCTCTAAAAAGACTGTAACGGAAAGAGAGAGAGAGAGAGAGAGAGAGAGAGAGAGAGAGAGAGAGAGAGAGAGAGAGAGAGAGAGAGAATGAATGTCTCCCTAATTATCATTTACATAGATTTCTTTCTAAACCAAATGTTTATTTTCTGAAATTGCTAAATAAACATCGGGCAGTTACCTTGAGAGATGACACATGGCTGGGTAGCATTTTGGTTTATTTATTTTTTAAAATATTTTATATATTTATCTGAGAAAGAGAAAAGAGTCATACCAGGGTCACTTGCCACACTGCACATGAGCTCCAAATGCACACACATGGCTTTCATTTTTATGGGAAAATAGAACCCTGACAGCCAGGCTTTATAGGCAAGCACCTTTAACTGCTGAGTCATCTCTCCAGTACCCTGGATGGCATTTGGAATAGGTATTTATGATATAATGGTAGCATATTATATGTTGTTATATTCTCTATATATTATTATATTTATGATAGTATATCATATGTTGTCATGAATGCTTTAATTTTAAGTTGTTATTCATTTACACATTTTATGCATTTATGTGTGTGTATATGACCATGTATGTGGTTAGCACACATATATGTGCAGGCATGTGTGCAAGCCTGTATATGTGCAGTATTTGCATGTAGAGGCCAGGGCATCCTCACATGTTTTCCACTGGAATGCAATACATAATGTTTGAGACAAGGTCCCTCATTGGCCTCAGCTCAGCAATTAGGCTAAACTACCTTGCCTAACTGAGGAACTCCTCACTGTACCTGGCATTTTAGATGGGTACTGGGGATCAAAACTCAGGTCCTCGTGCTTCTGGAATAAGTACTTTGCTGACTGAGCTATCCCTTCAGTCTCCTATTAATTAATTTTAACATACTTGCTTTCATTCAAAATGCAATATTCTACCCAAATAAATACACATATTTTAAGTCCCTGTAGAACATTATGTGGAGCTGGGAGTGGTACCACATACCTTTAATTCCAGCACTCAGGAGACAGAGGTAAGAGGATCGCCATGAGTTTGAGGCCACCCTGAGACTACATAATGAATTCAAGGTCAGCTTGGGCTAGAGCAAGCCCCCTACCTCAAAAAAAAAAAGGAACATTATTTGATTTTATTGTTCTTAAAAATACTTAGAATATCTAAATGTTTTTATATTTAGAGTATATATATGGATCTAATTACGTTAGAAAAATATCCTAAGATGAATATAATGGACTTTTGATAGGATTTTGTTAGAAAAAATATCTACCATAACATTGTTTATACTGAAAACTATTAAAGAATAAATGTGCAACAAAATGCATTATGAGACATTTTAAATAATGGAATGCTACAGAGCTATTTAAAGTTATGTGATAGAAGACTAAAAATACACACATGTTTGAATGACAATAAAATATGAATACAATACAATATGGACATTTTTTTCTAAAAACACATAGATTAAGAAAATCCTCGAATTATGTGCATTTGGAATTTATTGTGCATAAAATTCTACCTGACACTATTTTTGTGGATTTTAAAATGAAGCAAATTTGGCTGATTTGGGGAACTGAAGATTGTAAGTTATATGTATTTGGGGGGGGGGTTAAGAGTTTGTTACTCAATACATTCTCTTCCTTTTCCTATTTCCTTCCATGTCAGAACATTTTACAAACTTTCAGTCATACCTTTAGTAATATAATTGATTATTTCAAAAGCAATAACTCCTGATTCAATCACTGTTATCTTTGGTTTGCTGTTCATAAAAGTTAATGAAATGGAGTTCCCTGCAGTACTTCCATGGGTATTATGATGAGAAGGGGAAAAGGAAAGGAGAACGGAATAGGCGGAGGGCAGACCACCTCTCACCTAGAATCAGATTGTATTTGAATCTGTCTCCAGATCACACAAGGCACTGGCTACAATTAGACCAGTCCTTCATTCTTTCTCTATGCATCTGACCTTGGATTTAAGAGTTTGTCTTTTGAACACACTAACCAGATTTGATACACATAGGCTGTGCTTAGGAAACTTTAGTCAAGGACAGGTGTTTTAAACATATGCCCAACTTAGTGTTAGATAAACACAGCAACTCAGAAAGCACTTGACTCAGTTCTGCATTAATGATTCTTTACCTCTTCTAGACCAGACAGGCAGAGAAGGCAATGGAGTCCTGCTATTGAGGGTGTTCTGATCAGCAGCTTGGAATACTTGGCCATTATGTTTTGAAAATATTTATATTCATAGTCATTTTCTAATAAACATTTTGCACAAAGGGTCATGGAGTTAAAAGGCTCTTTGTTAATATGATGAAGCAATGAGTTACTTAGTATTATATCTGTGGAGAGTCTCAGCTTTTAATGTGACCATTACATGTAGAAGAAATCAATGATTTCATCAGCTTAATAGGGCTATTGCTTCTTGGTTCAATTTCTTATATGGTGTTATGAGGAGTCTATTGGAGAAGGCTTTGAACATTTCAAACAGACTCAATTTTAGTTTCTGATTCAAAATTCAGTAGATTCTTTTCAAGGACTGCGGTATGTGATAAGAATTATACATCAAAATCGTATGAAGTCGAAAAACAATAAAAAATAGAGAGAGGGAAATCTACTCTGGGAATTAAAATCAAAGTTATTGAAAGAGCAAACCCATTATATTTAAGCCTCCTATTTTTGTTTGGGTTCCCCACCATCAAAGGAAAAATTTCAAGGTTCATGTCTGTCTCTCCTATCCATACACATATCCAGATAACTTGAAATGATTCTCCAGATTGGTGGCTTGAAAGTCAGAATTGACAATGAAAATGTCATTTTATTTTGCTGTCTTTTCAGAGATATGGATAAAGAACACCCCCTGTGGTTTCCACTCTCCCCTGTATGGAATCTTGGGAGAACATGCTTTATCAAGAAGGGGAAGGAATTGTGGATGTCTTTGTAATCATGTATGAAGGGCTATGTGGGTCTAAATGATTTAGGGTTGTGTGTCTTCATACACCAGCCATATTCCTCAATCTGATTACTCTTCTGGTCTAATTAGAAACAATGTTGGAATGTTGATCTTTAGCTTTCTGAACTTTATGCTTGTTTCTAAGTTGAAACCATAGGAGAGAGCCTGTTCTTTACAGACTAATAAATCCCTACCTAATGACTCCACAGAAGACTTCAGGGAATTTAGGGACCTTTCTAAATAATATAGAGATCATCTACTCCACAGCCAGACTGAAATTTCCAATAGCATGGGATTGGCTGATTGCTTGGACCTAGGGCCTTAGTTAGAAACAGAAGAAACATGAGGAATTACTTTTACAAGGTGACTACTTATAGACTTAAATTAAATTAGTTTTATAAAGAATTTGATCATATTTTTTGTTTGTTTTTACCACTTTTGTTACTCTACTTAACTACCCTCTCACTCCCAAATCCTACCTAGGGATGTGTGAAGCCTTGGTAAAAACTCAAGGATTTTGGCTTATTGGATAGAAAGCTCAGTTTTGCCCATTCATAACCCTTTCTAGACATTTGTGTTGTTATTGTCACTAAGAAAAAATAATTTATTTTGCATTTTGATTTTTAATTTTAACCTCAATTTTTACTTCAATTAGAAAAATATAAGGCAATGAGAAAGATATTAGAGGCATGTTCTTTCTTAGGGAATTATATTTTTCTCCTAGATGACATATTTAAAAAAAAAACTTGTTATATTCTTGGCTTTTTAGTAGAATATTTGCCAAGTCCAATAAACACTTTGATTTGCTTAAGCAGCTAGAATTAAATGTATATTTCTTATAACACAGGATCTCGAGTAAAGCAGTAGATATGCATATGTAAAATGATCATTTATAGCAGAAGTAAGATATGTGCAATGATGAAAATTCAGACAATGCATGAACAGAAAAAAAAATCATACCAAAGTGAGTTCAAAACAGTGATGAATCCTCTACTGCTGATTATAAAATCAAAACACATCATATGCATTTGCATAAAGATACCAATTCAGTGCAACAACACAAATTATTTAAATCCTTTCAATAATAAGCTTGTTTGTTCATGTATTATTTACTTTTCTTGTTTTATTTTCTTGTTTGAGGCAGGGTCTGGATTCATATCCCATATAGCCTCTAACTAAAATGAACTTCCTACTATGACAATTTATCATGAAAAATTATCACATCCTTTTTATGTTGCAAACTTGCTATACTAAAAATAATTTTCTTTTAATCCTCACTTCCCATTATTTCTTTTCCCCTGAAAAATTTTGATGCGTTAAGAATTTGCAGTGAGTTCATAACTCCCTATTCTACGGACAGATCCAGTATGCACACCCAGGAAGGACCCCAGTGGGTAGGGGAGAGAGAGGAGGGAAACAGGGACATATTCACAAGATTTTCTTATACAATGGATATAATTATTCATAATAAAGATTTTTTTTAATTAGATCAGCCTGACAACCCCTGGTTCCTACCACTGGTTCCTTCCCTCACTGAGCTGTTGACCAAAGTGACCCATGAGATTCCAACAACAAGACAGATTTCTGTCAAAGCTCTTGAGTGTCCTCCCCAGGCCTGAGGCAAAACCCTGTTGCTGAAGAAACCACAGAATGCCATTGATCAGCATCGAGAGACCCTTCAACATCCATAATGGTATCCAGACCCCATAAGGCAGTTAGTGTAGTGCTGGAAGGCACTGCACAGGCTGCCAGGGGAAACTGATCAATGACAGCTGAAGTAAACAGAGACCACTGACACGAAACACAATCTGCAGCCATGAGTAGGCTGACCACACCTCCTACTGGGAGAGAACAGCAAACCAAGAAAGGAGCACTTGTGTAATGGAGGAGCCTGGGCTTGGGGGAGACAATCAAAAGCTTTCAAATACGGCCATTTTCCACTTAGTGAGGGGGACCCCTTGTCTAGAACTTGGGATTCAGGCTGATAGGCACCGGATCCCATACTCTTGGGCTCCCAAGACAAGTTGCACTATGGGAACGATTGACAGGGAGGCTACTAAAAATAGAATCTAGGTAATCCAGAAATGTGTATATTTGTTAACCTACACTTATATCACTCTCTGTGTTTGTATTTTTCAGGATGCAGCAAGAGAGCTGGGGCCCATCTAACCCTACCAACTGACTGTAGGCCGATAGCTGAGATTCTGGCAAGAGAGGAGCCACCACAGTCATATTGTGGAGAATCCAAATGGAACCCCGCAGAGAATGATGGGATGAACAAGGGGCCCACAGCCACAGCCATTAAATCAACACAGGAGAAGCCAGTGAGACAGAAACCAATGATTTTCAACACAAAGACCCCTAAACTCACAACCTTAAAGCAGCCTTAATATTCATCCACCATGACTCAGGGAACTATGTGGAAGAGGGGGCGGAAATATTGTGAGAGCCATGGTGGGGGAGACTATCCAGAGGCATGGCCAGGAGAACCTGGCTGAATACTAGGCTATCCATGGTCCCCTGTCACAAGGACTGATCCAGACGACCCATGGAGGAGGTTATCCAGCGGATTGGGGAGGGGAGGGCAGCGGGGGGATAACAACTCATTGTTTGCCCACTAAATATTGTAACCAATTATGGACAATAAAAAAACCTCAAAAGCATTTATATAAACTAAAGATGAGAGTGTTCTAGGGCTGCAAATAATATAATAAAAATTATTAGTCAGAAAAAAAAACTAAAAAAGAAAGGAATTTGCATTGAATGAGTAAAAAAAAAGAGTAAAACTCTTCTATACACAAGATTTTATCATGGAGACATTGACAACAAACACATAAAATAAATACAGATGGTTTAAAGTCTAAGTAAAATATCTGAGATTGTATGATAAAGAACAAAAGGAACTATAGGAGAAAGTGCTAGAAAAATGTCCTCTGAGAAGTTTAGAACTAAAGTTGGAGTTGATCTAATAAAGGCTAATTATCTAACAGTTGTATGAATGTAGTCGGTTAGAGAGTGATGTTGTCTGTTCTGAGCCTGGCATGCTTGGGGAAGAAAAGAAATAAAGGAGACATTCTGTTGTGGCCAGTTAGGGATAAGTAGATGTCCATGGAGTCTGGAAAACAGGTTGGGGGACTTGGGGAGCATAAAGAAGCTTAGAATTTTACTCTCAAGAAACAGAACTGAATGAGGCTTTACAAAGAGGGGCTAATCTGCTTAGGAAGGTGAATTCACTAAGGAGAAAGCAAAGAGAAGAGGGTCCAGTGAGAACCACACCCAAAGTGTTGACAAATGAGCAGATTGGTGCTCTGTCCCCTCATCCACAGCAGAGATGAGACACGAGTGTTGAGCTCCATTCTGCAGTCTGTCACCTTCCCCACATGTTAATAAGACTGAGATCTGTAGAGAACTCTGTGTATGAACTGCTGCTTGATTTCTGAAAGATGAATTGGATGGACCGGGAAAGGCTGGTGAGGTTGAGTCCTGGGCACAGAGGCTGTGCTACTGGAGAGTAGAGCCTGGTCTCCGCAGCTGGTTCAAACGTTGAGAGTCCCTGGATGCAGGGACTCAGATCTCAGCAGGACTCACTCAACCATTCATCCTTACAAGGTAGAGAAATTGAATGTTGCACAATTTAGAACGTGTGTGTCTTTTAGATGATGCCTTTAAAAAAAATCAAGTTCTGTGTGATCATTAAAGACTGCAGTGGTACAGAGGAACAGGGGCCACCCCTGTGTCCTTGGCCTAAATTCCCTCCTTCCCTAATGTGGGAAGGTTGACAACTTCAGTCACCAGCAAGTAGAAGGGGTTTGCCTGGACTCCAGCATCTTGCAGTGGAATGAGTTTTATTAAAAAGAAATCTATTTTGAATCCCTATGTGTCTGTCCAAAGATGACTCCAGCTTCCCTGTGCCCTTTCATGATGTGCTCATCACAGGGACTCCAGTCCTCTCAGATAGGAACAAACTCACTCTAGGTGAAAGGTGGCTTGACATACTACATGAGCTCCCCAGTCTTGCTCTGATATCATGGGCCAAAATGCCACCCCTGAGGGCTTCCTGCCCTGACAGTAACCCAGCTGCAGGTACTGAGAAAGGCAGAAATGGACACCATGAGTCAAGAGCCAGAAATCCAGGCAGTCACTTCAGTGTCGGAACTTACTTTTTCTATTGCATAACATCAAATGGCAACTTGGTTTTTGTTGTTGTTGTTTGTTTTTGAGATGCAACATAGATGTCCTGATCACTTATTTGACCATAATAGCTCATGAATTTTTAAGATTTTATATACATAGATCTTTAACAATATATTATATAGTTTCTATCTCAAACCTCTTCAATTTCTCATTCATTCTGTAGTGATAGTTGTATAAATATTGGAACTCTTCACCTGCTCTCCCTTCTAGATCTCATCAGCCAGTTACCTGTCCCTACTTCTGAAGCAAACTCACTGCCATACTATGAAATCAAAAACAGGATAAATTGGTAATTTCACTGTTGAGTATCAAAACCAAGTTTCAACAGGCATAATTTTTTTTAAAAAATCAGCATTCAGAAATAGCCACTTAGAGTAATCTGAGAGCTTAATTAGCTTTTCTGGCTGTCAAAAACTTTATTCCTTCTGTTAAGATCCACTGGACACTTAGCAAGGTAAGAGATTTTAAAAAAATAAATTTATTTGCAAGCAGAAAGAGACAAAGAGAGCAACAGTGGACACACCAGGATATCCAGCCACTGCAAGTGAACTTCAGATCCATGTGTCACTTTGTGCATCTGGCTTTCGGTACTGGGCACTCAAACCTGGGTCTTTGGCTTTTGAGGCAAGCACCTTAACTGTTACGTCATCTCTCCAGCTCCAAGGTAAGAGAAGGTAAGGCTTACAGATAGAGATGTCTGACTGAACAGGCTCAAAACTGTTTTCTGGAAAGATACAGACATGATTCCCCATCTAGAAGGTCCGAGAAAGTTCTCACTACTTCAAAGACTGTGCTTTCTGAGACAAACTTCATGTGGTAGATCTCTGTGGAAACTGCAGATCACCCCTAAAGGGATTTCCTCTCACCCTCACTCTCCTGAAGGACACTTAGAGGAAGAGAAATAGAAAAGCCTTTTTGTAACAAGGGCACAAAGACGACAGTAGTATTACTAAGAGGGCATATGCTTGTATAAGATGCCACAGAGACTTTAGGAATTTCAACTCAGTGCTGATTCAGAAAGAGATGATCTACAAAGATTTGAAAGAAAATATTTGGTCTGAGTGACTCCTAAACTAACGGGGAGGTTTAACATTTGTCTCTGAATAATCAGGAATCAAAGCACAAAGGAGATGTTGGATGTTATAGAAATGAGTGAGAAAGTCAGTACTATCAAGCCTGTGCTGGTTTGGAGAGTAATGGTTTACAATGTAAAAATATCAAGTCAAAAGGGTTTTTTTGTTTGTTTGTTTTTTGGGGGTAGGGTCTTGCTCTAGCCCAGGCTGACCTGACCTGGAATTCACTATGTAGTCTCAGGATGACCTTGAACTCATCAAGATCCTCCTACCTCTGCCTCCCTAGTGCTGGGACTATAGGCCTGTGCAACCATGCTCAGTTTATTTGTTTTTTGAGGTTGGGTATTGCTGTAGCTCAGGCTGTCCTAAACACTATATGCCTTAAGGTGGCCTTGAATTTATGGTGATCCTCCTACCTTTGCTTCCTAAGTGCTGGGATTAAAGGCCCAAAACTGCTGAAATTTTTAATGCTGTCACCTAACCGTGGAATTAAAGTTTATCTTACCATGACTGCAGTCACATACACCAATCTTAATTTATGTGGATTGGGGCAAAATATTTAATTTTTACTTTGTTTTTAGATTTGGCATGTGAGTAGAGTACTGAAATATGGTGTGTGATATGATATGTGTGCCCTGTGCAAACTCTTGCAGAGGCCAGAGGACAATATCTCGTCTAACTCTTTTTCTGGCTCATCCACTGATTTACTTGAGATGGAATCTCTCACTACTGAGAGTTTTATAAACCCACAGCTGACAGTTTTATAAATCAGCAAACCCTACACAGGGCCATGCAGGGCTGTGCTCAGCTGCTTACATGAGGGCTGTGGACTTGAACTTGAGGTTCTCACACTTACAGAACAAGCATTCTTAACTGCTGATCCATAGGCCCAGTCCATTTGTTAAATTTAATTTTTAAGGTTAGCATTCAAAATAATGTGTTTTATTAAGACATTTTCATACAAGTGCATTTTAATTCACACTGCACTCACTCCCCCACCTCCCCCACTGTTCTCCACTGTGTCTTCTGTCCCTAACTCTCTCTGACTGATTCCTTTCTTTCTACCTGAGAATTTCCCCTTCTGCTTTCATGTTACGTGATTCCATTACCCTCTCCTCCCCCTTTCATGTCTGTAGCAATTTCAATTTATTTTTAGGTCTCTATTCTATTCCAATGCTCTGCACATGTGTTTTTGTACCAGGGACACTGCTTTTGTTACTATGGGTCTGTAATATTGAGACCAGGTTTATCATTCTTTTTTATGAATTGCTCTTTCTGCTAAAAAGTGTCAGAATCTATTGTGGTTGGGTAAATACATTGTTTGGTTGATTTTTTTATTGCATAATTGGAATAGAATATGCAAATCTGTAGTATAATACAGCAGATTTCTTTCTTCAAAATCTTCATCTTGTAACGTGAAATAATAAGAATTTGCTCAGAGTTTTCATCAACTTACTGTTATGGATAGAATACAAAACCATACAGAAGAAGCCAACTTTGTCTCCACTCTGAGTGAAAGCTGCCTTTAGAGTTGCAAGATATTTGGGGAGCTCAAGTTAGACCCTATCTTTGAACTTCACTGCTACTTTCAAATATTGCTGGTTACCTCATCTTCTCAGAACAAAGTCATCATTGGCTCCATCTGAAATAAGTGCTATTTGTCCCTTTCAGAGTTAGCATGTATACCACTCACACCTCAGCATTTTATGAAACACTAGGATCTATGGAAAAGAGACTCTCTCTGGACACTTGAATAATGCCTTTTACCTGTTTCTTGTCCATCCGGTACTTTTTTAATGTCATTTCCCCCCCACTCTGGGAAACCTCTATGTACAGGATGTCCTATATCCATCACACTCCAGCATTATTAGTGCCCACAACCTTGTCCAATGGGCTTTTATCATTGGCTTAATTAGTCTCATTCTTACTCAAGATCCTCCTTAAAATACTGTCATGATGCTTTGCTATCTGACTCATACCAGCTCCTATTTCCTGAAGGCTTTCTTCTTCTTACTTATTCATAGACCCAGATAAGTGATTACAGATTCCATCACCTCCACAATAAATAAATAAAATAAATAAAATAAAATAAAATCTGTTTGAAGCACTATGAATGCCCAAGCCTTGATTTTATAGTTGATTGACATTGATCTAGTCTATATTAGTGTTGGAATAGTTCAACACTGATGCATTTCATATTCATTTGAGGTATGGCAATTCACTAGAGTTGTAGAGAAAAACTGGAAAAGCTAAGCTATCAAGGACTTGAGAAAACTTCATAAATGCATTCGGGTGGAAAGAAACAGTGGATGTAGGGGAGGCATACAGAGAGAAGACGCAATAATCACAGAGAGAGAAAAAAAAGATCATTATTTCCATCCAGTGCATTCCAGCAAGATAATCTATGTGAACTAATGTCATCGAAAGCTCTCCTAAAGAAAACGTCATCAGGACCTTTTAACAACCACCCTGTTTGGCTACACATCACCCTTTCTACCTTGTACCTCATCACTCTTCCAAAACTCAAAACTTTACAAAAGTTCTTCTGACTCACAATATGAATTGAAGCACGGGTGGTACACCTTGCTGTTCCAGTACACGTCATGCTAATAAAATAGGCACATGGATATATAAATATAACCAATTTTCTCAAGTTCTACATAATCTATTTGAAGAATGAAATATGACTAAATATTCAAAAGATTAACAACATACAACAGGAATTTTTTATTGTCCAGGAATTTATTGTAATAACCAAAAAAAGTTTTGGAAACTAAGACTCAACTATGAACAGTAGAGGAAATTGAAAACAAAAGAAAACAAAAAGGACATTAGCTACAGGCTGGAGTTTCAGGCTCATGAATTAAACCCACAAGAATGTGAATTGTGATTTTTCCTTCCCAATGACTTATCACTGGTTTTTGCCTCAGTTTCTTTCTTTCCAAGTAGGACTAATGAGACCACACATCCACAGGTTCTGAGAGATTTGCAAATGGAATTTCTAGCACTTAAGAAGTGTTTAATGTATGTTAACTGCCATCACTTCTTAAATAAGCATATTTCACAAGACAGAAAGCTAACAGGGGAATTTGTAAGTAAAACTGAGTATGATAATTCATTATTGGTATTCAATAAAATATTTGTTGATGACATATGCCCAGAAATTAGAGGAATAAAAAGAGTGTGAGATTCCCTGGGAATATATCTCAAAAAGTGAATAAAGTTTCCGAGATATACTCTTTGCATGCTATTAGACATCTGCCAATTTCCAGGTATTGTGCTAAGAAATTTTTTGTAGACAATTCCATTTAAAATTGTACAAAAATAAGGTATTGCGAGCATGAAATATTATTATATTTTTATGTAAGAATGGAATAGTACTCAGAACAGTGAAGTGATTCATCTCAAGACCTGTATCTATTTATCTATTTATCTATCTATCATCTATCTATATTTAGTGTTTAGACTCTCTGAGTGACAAGTTAGGAGTTTGTGACATTGAGAAAACAAGAAAATAATAATAATTAATATGTATAAATCATCCTTAAATAGGAAATACTGTCAATAGCATAAGAAGGCCAAATTTTAAAAATCAAGGAATGCAAAAATATAAAGGCTATATAGGAACCATATATATATGGCTATGTAGGAACCAAATATGAGCAGGATTGACAGGACTGGGAACAACCATATTCTGCCAGTCAATGAAGAGCAGGGTCTTGAGGAATGAAGTCTTCAAATAGGAATGATTCACAATCAGAAGATCTGCTGGAATGAGGGCTTCACTGGTGTTAAGGGACAGATAAACTCAAGTGGCTTGTCATAAGATTGGGAAGGTGTTAACATTTAGCCAGGATCCTGAAGAGCAAATCTCATCTCTTCTTCTTGGAAATCTCTTCACTGGACCTCTGGTCTCATCATTTCTCCCTCACAGGCCCGCTTGTTTTGAACAGCCTCAGCTCCAACTCAAGGCTTTCTTACAAGGATGCTTTCTTCCCCTAGCAAGGTAATCTTTTGTTATCCTTTGAATTCAGTCTCTTTGACTAAATCACTTGACCTTCCCTTTTTGTACACAATTATATTTGTGTCGGGGAAGTCGCAGACCTTACCTGTTTACACATTCACACCAATGTTTCGAGAAGATTCTCATATGTTCCAGTGTCTGTGAAGCAGGTCATTATACCTCTCAAGCACTCTGTGGAGTAGAAACAAAACTATCTAACACCCTGGGGAGAACATTTTTTCATCCATGCGTCAAAGGCTGTATTAACCATAAAGCAATGATTTTAGCAATGCATGTCGACAAAGAAAAGGAGGCAGAGAATGAAGGTTTATAACAGGAGTTAAACGAACATTAACTGTTGGTAATTAGTCCTCCGAGAACATAAGGTCTCACTTAAACAACAACCAAATGCTTTTCTGTTTTTAAAGTACAGTTTCACAAAGGTTGATGCAAATGAACTGCATGTTGAGTTACAGTTGTTAATTCATGATTGGGAGGAGCCATGTAGGGAAAATATATTGAGTCAGGCATAACACTTCTAGCCCCCTCTCCTAGGAGAATTGCATAAAAATTCCTTTGTTTTCCTTTGTACTTGTTAGTATTTTTTATATAGATGAAATCAAATAAACACCAAATCCATAATTTATATCCATTACACTACAGTTTTTCTTTATGCTTCTGGAACAGTATTTGTAATGAGAACTGTATTCTGATTGAAGAACTGTAGGGTTGTGGATCTTCACTCATGTGCATTTTACACAGGTCATTTGTACATATAACCTTAGTTACTTCAGCAAATCGCTTTCCTATTCCATTTGCTGGTAGTATTCCCCAAGCCCTGGTTCCTGCCTATTTCTCCAAGATCCTTCAACAAAAGCATGGCTGCTACTGTCTTCAAATCTTGAACATGACACTGTCTCTTCAGAGCTTACAAACTCAAGGTCATTTAATGAACTGTTCTGAGTTCATAGATGTGCATCCTCAACCAAAAAGCATTCAACTACCAATTAATGGGTAGGGGGAAAGGACAAGATAAAAAAAATAGTAAAGACACTTGTACTCATTTTGGCTGACCAACTTATATGCTTTGTTTGATATGAAACTGTAATATGTGAGCAGTCTATGTATGGTTCAAGCCAATTTGGGGTGAAATTTATTTCATTTTAACCTTGAAACAACATCAGGAATCTTCGTATTTAAGTTCTTCAGTGAGTAACTGCAGTTCGTTTGCTAGAAGACTTTGAAATATACCAGCAAACAGGCTGGCTGGCAGGTTGGTGTGTGCTTCAAGATATTCTGACAACCTGTCAAAGTTCCACTTTTCTCACATTCTACCTACTTCTCTTTTCTAAAGAAAGCATGAAATGTCAAAATGACAGGTGCCGAACGAAGCGAGGCAGCATCCAGCTTGTGGGCCTATTACCTGAGAAGGAGAAGAGCTGAAAAGTTGTGCAGGTGACATATGCCGAGGAGTGATAGAATGTGCCAGGTAAGGGAGTGGCTGGGTGGTGTGTTGGTTAACCCTTTTGGAACTAATTGGAGCTGTATCAGTTTGGAGGACTTTCCAGAGAGTGTGAAAGAAGAAAGCCATTGAGCTTTGGAACAATATTTAATAAGAGAATGGGCATGCTTTTATTCATAATTGGAGATTTACTGCAAATATTTTTATTGAAATCAATACTACCTAGTTAAAGAGGATCTGAGGTTGCAAAAATGTTATTTTTATGTGGAAAGTTGAGACCTATAGCCAGAAGAATGATTGAAACATAGAAAACATTTGCAATTAAAACTGTATAAATCTGTTCTTTGCATGTCTGTGTGTGGGGTTGTCAGCATATGACTTTGTACAATCCTATTGAAGAGGCAAGATTCTCCTGATTGATATATATTAATTGGGAAGACAAATGTTTAAACAAATGGGCAAGACAGAATTATAAAACGCAGGTTAAAATTCCATTGTATTGTTTTTAAGTTCAGATCTTGGCTGATAAACATAAGATTAACCAGCAATACTCGGCAATTTCTTTGTAATAAAAAGACCTATAAGGGAGTTATTCCTTCTCAATGATAGATCCGTTTTAAAATATTTATTTATGTATCTACTTGAGAGACAGAGAAAAGCACACACATATGCACAGAGAGAGAGAGAAAGAGAAGGAGACAGATAGAGAGAGATAAGAATGAGTATGGGAGCACCATGGCTTCTAGCCACTGTAAATGAACTCCAGACACATAAATCACTTTGTGCACATGGATTTACATGGGGACTGGGGAATTCAATCATGGATGTCAGGCTTTATAAGTAAGTGATTTAACTGCTAAGCCATCTCTCCAGCCTCAAGGATAGTTCCTAAATGGGTTAACTGCTACCACTCTGATAATCACACTTACTTAAGGACAATAGAAATATACAAGAAGTAGTGTTATGATCATATTTAATTTCCAAGTAGAAAAGACAAGAATGTGATTTAAAAAAACTTTTTTTAAGTTTGGAAAAATGAGAAAGACAGGAAAATATTTAATTCACCAATTAAAAAGGTTTATAAAATTAAGGTGCTATGTTTTGGGTAACCTCTCCTCTCAAAGATTCATACACTGCAATACGGGTCCCTAGGGTGGAGATTCTGAGAGATGTTTTGGAAATATCAGATGGGGAGAGGGTAATGGAAGGACAGGTTAGTAAAGGCATGTCCACAGAAGGAAATAATGTTCTCATCCAATGATGTATCGTGAGAGCAAATTGTTCTAAATCCTTGTTTCAAAGACTAAGGCTGCCTCTCATATCCATGCCATTGTCTTCCCTGGAGCCCCCCACCCCAAAACAACCTCCAAAATAGAGGCTAGATTCCCAGCCTCTAAAACTGTAAGTAAACCTCTTTTCTTCATCAGGTTACCCTGCCTCAAATGTCTCCAAATATAAGGAGAAAACAGAGTAACATACTAAGAATGGATTTTATTTTTAGAAGTCACAGAAAGAAAAAGAGATTTCTAGGTTTCTAGCTTCCGGGAGGAAACATGATTAAATGGTGGTGGTCTGCAGATGCAATCCTACCTGTTCTCTGGAAAAGAACATTGTGAGTTAAGACACTGCAAATGTACTACAAATAACTTTTTCTGACACTGTTTCTCATTTCACATTGTCCACGATGCATCTACAAGTAAAAAAGGAGGATTCTGAAGAATCTACTTAGAATGTCCTAAGAAAATATTTGATGTGTGTGTGTATGTATAGCATTCATTACATAATTATATCTTTAGGAAACCTGTTATCAAAGACTGTCTTGACTACATCTTCCGAAGTAAATGTAAAAGGATACTGCACTAAATTAGAATGATAAATCAGACAAGGAAATTTCCTTGCCTAGGGGGAATTAGGATTGTATTACTACAAGAACAGAGGCTTTAATTAACCAATCTGTTTACAGTGTAACTTTGAATCTTTACAATACTGAAGCTAAATGTACTTACAAAAGTCAGAGAGATAGTTAGTTGTATGTGATTTGCTGTTGAAGACTGATAATAGCAGCAGCTATTCTTGCTGAGTATTTATCAGTTGTGAGGCAGTGTAGCAAGAGTTAAGGACTACTTGTGTATTTTTTAAGGTACACCAATTAGAATCCCTATGAAATGTTATCACTTTTACATCCATTTGACATAAAGGGAGTCTTTACTCACAGTCAGAAAAAAGTGGAAGGTGCTATGCACCCTAGAAATTTGTACGCAAGACCATCATCCTGAGCTGCCACTTACCAACTGGAGAACATGCAAGAGGGTAAGAGACTTCAGGTCCATGATTTCAAAACAGCCATCCTGAGTCAATGGTCATTATTCAGTTAGTAGTAGAAATTTATGAATGACACGTATCTAGGTAAATTTTCTTAATGGGACGTTTTCTCATGCTTGAAGTAGATTGTACTTCCACCATTGAAAATATAAGACCTTATTGCTTAAGATGACACATGCTAACAACACTAAACACTGAGAATCCCTGCTTGATCCCAAAAGGAAGCTGGTCCCCTGATGGTCAGCCCATAGAGTGCTGGAAAGCACTACAGGAGCTGCTAAGGGAAATTGGCCAACAATGTTGGAAGAAACAGGGGACACTGCTAACACGGCAATCAGCAGGACAAGATGTACATATCTGTCCAATAGTGGCACCCAACCCACATGGGTAATCAAGGCTGCTTGATTGGCTAAAAGATCTGCTCAGTGGCAAGGAATTCATAGCTTAACTGGGACCCAAGCCAAAATCCTATGGAGACCAAGAGTCTAGACTCCAAGGAAAAGCTTCCAATTACCTTGGGGCTAAAGAGAGGATACACCCATGACATATATATTTTTTTTCAAACTAGCAATGTTTATCCCACTTTAACCTATGCTGATCTCAAAGTCTCTGTTGTAGAACATGTTTTCATTTTTCAGAAGGCAACAAGAACTGAGAATGACCTAATACTACCAAGAAGACCAGAAATGATAGTAGACTCCCTGGCAAGAGATAAACCACTCCAGATGACCAACAATACTGCTTCCACAGCCAGGCTGACAACCCACACGAGGGGAATGGAGACAGGTACTGAGGATAGGCAAAATGAACCAAAGCATAAATCCAGAAAGTGCTAACACTATAGCAGACTTAAAACTTACCCACCATGGCTCAGGGAAGTTTGCTGAAGAGGGGGCAGAAAGATTGTAAGAGCCACAGTGGGTGGGTATATCCAGAGGTATCCACTCCTACAATGACTGATTGCTGCTCACACAACTCATATCTTACAACCCCTCAGTGGAATAGGGACATGGAGGAGGGACATGGTGGTACCAATACATTATTTGTTCATCTATTATTTCTATTTAATAAATCATATATATAATAAATCACACACACACACACACACACACACACATATATATATATATATATATATATATATATATATATATATATAGAGAGAGAGAGAGAGAGAGAGAGAGAGAGAATGATTGAGGGCTGGAGAGATGGCTCAGTGACAGAGAACACATCCTATGCAAGCATGAGGCTGAGAGGAGGCTTTAGAGACCACTGGAATTAGAATAGAATCCGAGGACCCCCGTAAGTAGCTGGACATGGTCTTGCATGTCCGTGGTCCCAGGCTCATAGGACAGCAGAGACCAACAAATCACCAGTGCTCATGGATAATCAAGCTCTGCGATCAGTATGAGAATCTGGCTCAAATAAGAGAGGGCAGAAGAATAATGGAGTGAGACATCTGCCATTCAGCTCTGATCATCACATGCTAGGATTCCACACTAGCATTGTACTGCCATGAGCTACCGCATGGGAACATAAATGTGCATAAGCTGTACATACACCACACTATACACAAACACACAAACAAGTAAAATACCATATATAGATAGATAGATAGATAGATAGATAGATGCATAACTACATACACACACCCATATATATATTTATATATGCATATATACATATGTGTACACACATATGGCAAAAATCAGGTACATTAATGGAACATTTAAAAAGTTAAGAGCAAAGAAAAAAGATGTTACTCTAATCCTACCAAAAAATACTTTTTCTGCAATCTACTCTTTCTATACCTTAATTTATACCTAACTCTATCTATGGGATAGGACGCTATAGGAGACCGTTTCCCCACACCGTTCATTTTAATCCCTTATGAAATAAATTGGTAGAAAGAGGGTGGGTCCAAGGAGGATTATAGGATGAACCTGGAAGGGAGGCAGGAACGGGAAGCAAGTATATTACAATTCCTAGTATGACCTAATTTACCCTGAGCAAATTGAATAGCACAAAGAGACTTCTGACTCAATTGAAATCAATAAGGTTCACTATAATGTGGGTTATAAATATTGTAACAGATTGTGTTTTTTTTCTAATTCTGTAAATATTAAATCTGATATGACCTGGAACTGTTATGGTCACCTTAAAGACCCTCTGGATAAAGACTGTTCCCCAGAAGGCATAACCTCATCTCATTTCTGGGATCTCTGGACCAAAACTAGAATTGATTACAACTCAATCCCTCCCTTACTTGTTCTCTAGTTTTCAACGCTTTATTCATTGGACTATTTTGATGTGTCCTGAAACATAAAAACTACTTTTTCAAGATAATATCAACAGCTCCAAACATCACCCTTTGTCCACTTTCTCATGGATACTATAAATCACTGTAATATCCACAATCATCTGTTAGCAGCTGTCTGACTTATCTGTGCTCAATGAAAGTCAAACTAATTACATTGAAGGACAAATGACAGAAGTGATGTTATCACTTCAGCAGTAAGCATTTGCAAATATATAAATATGAAAAAAAATTTCAGGAACTTCCTGGCAGGTTTTAGCAAAGATTCTAATTCTAGTTTGTATATTATAGTGACAAGTCTATAGGCTTCTGAACTTTTTAAACTCCAAAGAGAGATAATATTTAGTAGTTGTGATGGTTAAGTTTTGATGTCAACTTGACCTTTCACGTAATCTTGGGTGGGTCTCTGAGGATGTTTACAGGAAGGCAGCCTCTCAGTAGGGGGCAAGATGTAAGAAAGCTCAAAGAAGCTAGAAGTAAAAATCCTTTCCTGGGTGGGCAGTGCAGGAAGGAAATTCCAGAGACTCAGGAAGCCATTAAGTCTGGGATAGAATTGCAAGACCCCACCCTAGGGCTATATAAAGGTGAAAGAATTTGCCTCTTGCCCTCCTGCCTGTTTGCTGTTCTGTGTGTGTGGTGTAGGTGATGGTTTTCTCTCTCTGCTTGGACCTGTGAAAGGGGATCAGCCTCTTTTGTATTCTGGAACTTCCCCTGTATCTAGAGCAACAAATAAATCCTTTCCTTCCATAAACTGTGCCTGGATTGGAGATTCATCCCAGTGGCGTGTGGCTGACTGTGACAGTAGCAAATGTGAGACACTGGCAGTATCCGTGAGGAGGCATTCTCCAGTCTGACCATGATGCCATAGTACGTACTCAACTACATTACTGTCTATTCTGCTAGGGACACTAACATTACAGCAGCTAGAGCATTTTTTAAAATTGACACCAGAATATCATATTTGTTTTCACAAGTGACTCCAGAAAAACGCACAGATCTTCAAAAATGGTTACGCTGGATAGTCAAATTTTCATGGGCATTGATGAAGGAAGTTGACAGGACACTGGAGAACCGGAGAGTAAAAAATGGAGTACTTATATTAGAAAGTGGTGAATGATAACCAACCGTGAGAGTTATTAATACAGATGCCCCAAAGGATATAATACAGTAACCTGTAGTTTCCAAGGCATTCTCCATCTGAAAACAATAGTATGGTTAATTTTGATTGTACTGGGAAGATTTCAGGAGGAAAATGACAAGATCAGGCCTTTCCATTTCCAGTTCAGGGTGTAGTCAGAAAACCATGGAAATTCTGTTTTTACTACACAAACAGACAAACAAAACCCATCTGAATGACAGGGAAGGAATGTAGGCATGCAAGGATGATTTATCTGGGAAAAAAGTGTCAAGAATAGATTCTTCAGGTTGAAGAACAATGGAACATTAAATGCGCCAAACCTTTCTGTCCAGGAAAAGACAGGACCTTTTTGTAGGTTCCCTGATGTTGCTGGGATAAAACACCCGAGCAAAAGCAGATGATGGATTTTGAGGCTTACAGACATGATGAGAAGCTTCACGCACGATGCTCAGAAAAGCATGCCACAAGCAGAAGCTGGTCATCACTTCCTTTCCACGGCAGGTGGAAAACAGCAGATAGAGAAAGCTGGACTAACACTGGTAAACTAGGGGCTAATAAAATCCCTATGTTCCACCCCAGCGACACACCTCCTCCAGCAAGGATCTCCCTTCCAAGTTGCCTGAAGCTGAGGACAAAGCTATATATATATATATATATTTGGAGAATTATGATTCAAACCACCAAAACACTTGAGAATTTCAGTGAAAATATGTAGACAGATGTAGAAGAATATGAGTGTATACTCATGAAAATTGCATCAAATTCTCTTTTCTATCAGAAGCAGCTACCTACCCTAACATCCTTCATCTAAACTGAGCTTCTCGTCCTTTCTTGAACATCTATAATGAGTTAATTTGTGGCGGGACTTTTTTCAGGTGATTTTATTTTTTTTAAACATTACAATCCAAGATTTAACTTTGCATATAGGTCATAGACTAGAAACAGATACTAAAATAACTGAAAGAAATAATCTAACATCCATATAGAGAGAGTACAGTATATAGAAAACAGATTCCATTTATTTAAAACACATCACACCTATGACATGGAAGTCATTGTAGAGCTATATGGATACAGATTCCTATAGAGTTAAGTTAGAATTTGCCTGAAACCATTGGTAACATCAACCTATAGCAGTGATTATGAATTCAAGCCACTGTCAACAGTTGGCTGTCAGGTATCCTGGTAGATAGACTCAGATATGGACTCAGTTTCAGCCTACATTATAATACACACAAAAGAATGTGTGGGTGGAGAGAGTATGCAGGTTGTATTATCCTATTCATTCTGCCTAGCCTTCATTATGTCCCCTTGAAAGGACTCAAGGAACCTCTACCACAAATAATCAGTAATTTCTTTAGAAAATCTGTGAATGAAGCTGTAAGAGCCCCGATCAAGGTCACCTTATTCCTTGGGATAACATTTACACCGTCCTTGCCTAGCTTTTCTCCCTTGGTTAAAGTGCTTACAGTTTTTGAGATTACTTAATGGTGGGATGAGAATCATATCTCTTTTGCTGAGTCGGTGACAGGTTTGTCCCACAGTGGTGCTTACTCTTGTATTAAGTGCTGTGTACATATGAAATTCTGCTAAAACCATGAGTCGTGTACTATAATTCTCTCGACAATCACTTTAGGGTTGTATTTTGTCTGGCTCCCTTCTATAGATATAGAAACTGATAATCCCTTACCTGGCTCATGGTAAATTTAGAATTTGAAATATGTCTGTCGCCTTGATGACACTTTTCATCACTATATGTGATATCATGACAAGAATCTCTATACATGCAAATCACCATCACCATGATCCACACTACTATTATTCCATGATCATTTATTCAGATCCCATAGTCATTTTTGCTGTACAGTGCTGCAGATCATTCACAGTTGTAGGTAAGAATTAAGTGAGAATAAGCCGGGTGTGGTGGCACACGCCTTTAATCCCAGCACTTGGGAGGCAGAGGTAGGAGGATTGCCGTGTGTTCAAGGCCACCCTGAGACTACATAGTGAATTCCAGGTCAGCCTGGGCTAGAGTGAGACACTACCTAAAAAAAGCAAAAAAAAAAAAAAAAAAAGAATTTAGTGAGAATAGTCAGTGGCCAGAGGGACAGTAAGAGCCTTAAGGCATGATTCTCATGGACCTTATTTCCTGACTTAAAACATCTTTGCTGCATGCATCTTAGGACCCTTTTGAGCTCTATTAAGCAAATTATATCAGCTCATACTTTGAAGACAGTCAAATCCATATGTATAGACATCTACTCATACCTTCAGTCTGAAGGATCATTAATGGTGACAATACTAAAGCCCCTCCTCTCATAATGTTAATTATACTAATATTAAGTTAATGCAAAGAATTTCATCCCGGTGCTCCCAGAATCTCATCAGACACCAGAATATGCTATTGATGCATACACCAGAAGAAAAATCAATTCCTACAAGAGGATATCATTTTACCCAAAGACCAATTGCTACTGATTACCTTTTGTTTTTATTAAGATTTCATACTTTCACTGTAATTCTGTGTTTAGAGTCACAGAAACACTATTAGTGACTGAAAAAATGGGCTCAAAAGTCCTTAATTTTTAGTGACTGAAAAAATGGGCTCAAAAGTCCTTAATTTTTATGCAGTAATTTCAAACTACAACCAAATAACTGAAGTTTCTTGGATCTTTTGAGAAATCATAGCAGTTTTCAAAAACCTAGAGTTGAGAGGTAGTTTGAAAATTCATCCTCACTACATTCAAATGTAAAATTCAGTGAAGTTAGAAAATTAAATTCTGGCTTAAGGAACCTTTACCACTTTTATTATGTGGACTTCTAAGACCTTAAATTAGTTCTAGAATTTAAGTAATGCAATATAATACTCTTTCAGCACTAATTATCATCATCCTAAATGTATAAAGGACCATTTTATTAATTATTGTAAAACATAGATGATAAAAGAGTCTGTCCCAGTTCCAGAAAGTTTACAAAATCAAACAAAAAAAAAAAAAGAAAGAAAGAAAAAAGCTTACAATGAGACCTTCATATGAAGATTCCATGTCAAGCCAAATCAATCAGCCAAGGAAAGAATAATTCAGCCAAGAAGTTCACTGTTTGATGGACACAATGCCAATTAACTAAGTTGACACAATGCAATTAAAAAGTTTGACTTTTTTAAAAATGAATTGACTGTCTCTGTTTCGTGTTATAGTGTCTTGTAGATGTAGCAGTAGATAACAGTAACAGTATTGAACTGAGCCATTATGCGATTGAACTTTGAAGACATTACTATTACAGAGGACACATTTAATAAATCAATGTGTTTAAGATGCTTGGAGATCTATGGATTAGAGATGATATGGCTTGGGGAGTGTCTAGTAATCATTCTGTATTGCGAACTTGCACAGAACACTCAGGTATTTCCTTTCTCACTTATCAATATTGTGTATCCCAAGGTAGCCTCAAACCTTCCCTCCACCCAACATGAGATGGCTTTATTCCAGAGAAAATATCTACATATTTATAGTAATAGACCAAACCTTGTACCTCCCTGTCTCAACCTTAATTATAGGTGCTTAATAAATTTAATCTAATAGACTATAGTTCACGTGGCACTATTCATTATTTGAACCTAAAACTATATTGTATTTTCTACATTTTCCCAAGTGAATTCAGTCATGTGTGTAGATTTAAAAATATAATCAAACAATAACTACAATAATAATCAGTCTACTACTTCTGTGCAACAAATCCTTTGTTCAAACAGACGTCGTGACCTTTAAGAAATTGTTTACTACTATCCAGTAATTGTACCTTCTCTGCTTTCACATAATTCTGAACCCTGTGCTTGAAAAAGAATCTGCATAAACATTTGGGGAAGCACTCTATTTATGGCAGAGGGGACTTTCCAATACAACTACCACTACAAATTTTATCTTCAGAGTGAAATCTCCAGCCACAGAAATCTTCCATTTCAATCAGCACATCTGAATAGCCATTTTATATAAAATTCTAGTAGCAAAATAGTGAACATTTTTTTGAATGAAATAGCAGGACTCTCACTCATAGACACCGGACTCATTAAGTTATGGAAGACAAGATGTAATTTGGAGCTTAGAAAGTTTTAGTCCAAACTTTGATGAAACGTGCTATAAATTTGGGGACTTGTGTAAACCTAAAACCATATCAGGAGCAAAGTTGAGTCATCTAGTTTCTGATTTTCTTCTATTTTTCTTTGCCATGTCACTCTTCTGTATGCTATGAAATTAAAAAAAAATATGTGGGGTCTCATATTCGACAGAATTTTGATTTTATGCCCATATTGCAGATGCACTGTGTCATTTTCTGAGATAAATGATAAGTAACTGGATTCAAAGCTTTTGTATCTATCCTGATTTGGTCAATCAGAGCTTTCTATTGTTAGGTGAAATTTCTCCAGTTAATTATGGTTTCACCAACACAACTACTGGTTGGAAACTCCACCACATAGCAGGTGGCCACATAATCTATGAACTTCGAGTTAATAACCAGGAGGTAGAAAGTACTCAATAAACACAGGACAGCTGACACCCTAAAACCTTGACTCTCATCTACCACCTTATTGTCACATGATGTCATGCATTTAAGATATTCCTGGCACTGCCTTGAGTAAAATCTGATACCACCTCCCCAGTGACACTGGGCTTAAACAAAATTTTTCTTCCTCACTCTGTCAACATAGAAAATCCTTGTTTCTCAGAGAGGAAAACCAGCAGCTACCTGGTGGAGAATGTGCCAGAAGGGAACAATATGTGTAAGAGTTTTGCAAAGTTCAATGAAAAGAAACCATCAAATCCTGGGAGTCATAAATGCAATTATTATGGTCTTTTTCAAAATACATCTAGAGAACATTTCTAGCCTAATAGTTTTAAAGATGATAAGATTTTTTTTAAATTCAGAGACTGGAAAGCTAATATCATGAGCATATAGTAGTTTTACATAACTCTCAGATGTTCTTCCAATTTAGTAAATGAAGTCTGGTTTATATCCCCCCAACCCCTGTCTTCACAGTCTCCTTTGATTGGTATATAAGGAAGCACTCTTTCTAACTCTACATTGTTACAAATCTTTGTCTGTCCAAACATCATAGGGAATGTTTTTAACTTCCAGTAAATTTGGGAAATTAAACACCAATGTGGCTGTCTCTTTTGTGTGTATGAAGAATGGCACACAAGATTCACAACACTTCTGAACTTAAAAACACACTGTGGTCAACAGATGATATCTGGTGGTTTCCATTTTGCTAGTTGCCTGGGAATTCAGATAGGTCTTGTCACTACACTAAGATCACAAAGCTAAAAGTACCCAGAGTACAAAACTCCATCCTGGACCTCTGCCTAAACCCACTATCTTTCTTCTCCCTGGTTTACAAAGTTTCCTCTATGACCAACAAGTCTATAAACTAGATGACATAAGAAGCCATGGCTTTAATCATTTTCACCAATCATATCCAAAAAATATAATTTTGAGTCAAAAATAAATACAGACATTTCAAGAAGGAATTCAAAGCATATAGAAATAATGTATATGCTATAATAGATGAAAGAATTTCTCTGTTCCATTCATGTACATGGACTCCTGGTTCTGAGCTTCTTCTCTGTTATGAGACAAGTTTCAGAGTGAGCAGCTTAGGAACTTGAAACTTCCCTTTCCAGTAGAAAGGGAAGTTCAGACCAACCTCCCTCCTTCTGCATACTTAGGCTCTCTAGTGACCCACTCTGATTTACAGAAATTTAGGCCAAAAAGTCTGCTGGAAATGACATGAACTGTGAGTGTGGTTCTGGCCTCAAAATAAATTATTCAGGAATTAATCACTTGGATGTTAATGTACAGCCCTTCACAAACGTAAATGGTTTGTGAGTGTGGACTAAAATGTTAACTGGATTTCCCTATAAAGCAAAATTTTGGAGACTCTATGACATATGTAAGAAAACCCCTGTAAAATTAAAAGAATAAATGACACCTGTCAAAATGTAAAAGAAGGCATTACTTCATGCTATTGTCAGGGAGGCGCTGGGTATAACTCCAAGGTCAGCAAAAGCAGTTTGAGATACCTAGTCAAGAAGCAGGTTGGGGATTGGGTTGAAAAAATAGAAAATTATTAAGGAACAGGGAAGGTACTTGATTCATTGGCTTCTTGCTAGAAAGGCAGAAGACAGGCGTGGAACCAGGGTAAAGAACTTTTCACAAAGGTAACTAAGAAAACCCTTAGTGATATGTGTTCAAGGACAGAACCTTGGCCAATTTAACTGATGGACAGCCCATGTGATTCCTCACGATGCTGGACTAGCTGCCAGAGAACAACATGGTTTGCAAGACTGACCAACTCCATTCTTTAGTTTTTAGTGTGTTTATTATAATACTAGGCATATTATAGGAATCATATTTCCTTATCCTCCTTGCTGGTCATAGGAGAGATATAAAGCTACCCTTCAGTCAGTGTGGTAATACAGGGAAGAAAAAAACAAAGAAACAAACAAACAAAAGGCACTTCTTTTTGCTGTATAGAAGCATCCTGCTAGAATAAATTTTAGCTTCATTTGTCTGTTGACTATCTTTGGACAAGTCATTCAATGTTTAGGTCCTCATTTCCTCATAGATATTAGGAAGAAGTTTAATAGAACCATTTCTGGTACCCTTACCATCACAGATCACACATCTTTTTGTTCATCTATGTTTGCAGGTATGCCCTAGTGTTCCACAAAGATTGGTCTCAAACCATCATTAGCTTCCTTGTCCTGGTTGGGGAGAGTCATGGATTTTAGACAGCACAGAAAGGCCAGTCTCAGATTTGCAACTTTGGCTGACAAAAGATGTTTATGCGGGCTGGAGAGATGGCTCAGCAGTTAAGGCACTTGCCTCCAGTGCCTAAGGCCCCGGGTTCAATTCCCCAGGTCCCACATAAGCCAGACCCCCAAGGTGGTGGCCCTGGTGTACATTCTCATACTCTCTCTCTCTCTCTCTCTCTCTCTCTCTCTCTCTCAATGAATAAATAAAAAAAAAAGATATATATGTTCTGTTTTGTGGACATTTTTCCCCAAAACAACCCCAATTTTTTAAAAGAAATAATGTAATTTAGGACTGCACATGGCGACACATGTCTTTAATACCAGCATTTGGGAGTATAGGTAGGAGGATCATTGTGAAGTTGAGTCCAGCCTGGGTTACAGAATGACTTCAAGGCCAAGAATAAGACCATATCTTGAAAAGCTCAAAACAAAACCAAATAAATATTAAAAACTAAGAAATAAGTTTATAGGATGAAAAACTGAGGCACATGCACAGATTTCAAATAAACTGACTGAGGTACACTGACATTTCTCCATGAGAGGTGTATCACAGGTGTATCTCTTAATCACAGTGGAAAATATGTTGACATACATTGGCAAGCAAAGTCCTGCTGAATACATAAAGATGCAGTCATTTGACTGAAATTAAATGTGCTCAGCAAACTTACTGGAAAGATAGTAGCTGATGAGAGACACCCACCCTTTTTTCTTTATACATTAAAATCAACATTTTACATTCATCAGTGAAACTCTTATTTGGTCCCCCTTTTAAATTTTGTCCTCAACATGCAAAGAATTGGGATTTCTGATGCTATTTTGTATCTTGTTTCCTTTCCTCCTTTTTTCTTCATCTCTCCCTCCCACCTTTGTGTCCTCCCTTCAAAATCGCCTCCTCCCCATTCTGATTTCACACCTTCCCCCCTTTTTAAATTGAATAAAAACAAGGAAAGTCACGTATGTCCTTAAAACCAGTGTAGAGATGAAGTAATGGATTTTAGCTGAGGAGAAATGCTTGTAGAATATACATTGAATTGATACCTTTTCTTGCTATTGGAAAAAAAAATCCTAAAATTTGATTACTATTTTACAATAAAATCTAGAGTTACAGTTGGGATTGATCTATGAAGTCATTTGCCCAAACCATCTTATTATACAATGATAATTTGTTCCCAGTCTCACCAAGATAGGAGTGTGCCATTTCAAAGTGTCAAAACAGGATCTCGGATACAAGCTATCAGATTATGAGTCCTCTTTTATTTATTTATTTATTATTTATTTATTTATATTTATACTTATATATTTTTTGTTTTCACAACAAACCGAACAAGAATTAGGCAAGCAATTATTTCAAGGCCTAACACAGGGCTCACTTGTGGAATCTGTATGCATTTGTCCCATGGAATTTGTTATCTCCAATTGTGCTCCTGTTATGGGATTTGTTGTTCTGTTTTCTCTGCACTTCATTTGCAATTCTGGGCCATAGCAATGTGTTTCCCCTGAGTCCTGAGCAGTGGTCAGTGAATTTAATCTGTCTGGCACAGTGTTCTGCAGCTAAATTGTTGCAGCTCCACCTAGTGGACAAAGTCACACCGAGGGGGATTGAAATGGAGATTTGGTTGCACAGCAGACAGATCTGAAGGTTCTGGGGGCTGGATACTGCACAGAGGTTAAACCTGCAAAAAGTTGTACTGATAACTGGCTCTAAACTAAAGATGGTTACAGAGAAATCAAAGTATAATTATTAGAGAGAGGGGAAAAAGCCATCAGCTTTCTCATTACTTCAAGGACCTCTAGAGATTTTTATAGCTTTCTGGAGGATGCTGTTAGGTATGAAGAGACACAAGTCAGAGGATGAAATTAATAGAAATCACAAGTGTAAACGAACTTTTGGAATTTTTTAAAAAGTTGCACACAGACAAATGTATTCAGCTTTCTGTGTCTGACTGCCTCCCACCCCAAGGTGTTTTTAAATTATTATTTATTTTTATTTTAGGTTTAAGTACAAAGTTATATTCTGAATGGTGAGCCTCAGCCCTTGGCCACAGTAACTTCAGAAACCTCACCTACACCCCCATTTTGTTAGGGGAATTATTCTCAGTGCTCAGAGGCACCCTTTTTCATTTAAATTCACTCCATCTCTTTTGCTGTCTTTCTAAGAGCCATGACCAGAAGCCACAGGACTGAATTAATATTATATGGTCCTTTGAAAGCAGAAGCAACAATGGTTTCCAAGAAATACAAACCCCGGAACAAAAGCTCTGCATGTTTGTATATTGTGGAAGAGAAAGTGAAGAAACTGTCTGCAGATAAATTGGCCCCGTTCCTTTCTTGCCTCCACTCCCTTTCTAGCTCTTGGCTTGTCGATAAAGGAGAGGAATATCTTCTCCATGCATTGCTCTTTATGCAAACATCCCTGGGACATCTTGCTTCACATCAAGTACAACTGCTTCCCGACAAGGACTGACTATACAACTGCAGCTGATTTTCTTTTATTCTAATCAGGTTTATTTCTTTTCTCTTATTATCAACATCTACAGAGGGAATTCAGAAAGCTTTTGCCTCCACAGCAATTTTCAGAATGTCCTCGGGATTAATAGTTTCTCTATTTGAGACACAGCCTCTTCTGCAGAAAGAGTGTAATGCTCTAAGGATGAGTTAGCATAAGAATTGTAAAATCACAGGTAAATGGTACCTGGAATGTAGCATCCGTTCAACAAACACTTCTTGAATTGAATCGGACAGGATATGTGTGGATTTTAAGACAGCTGGTGGAGCAAATTAAGTGAGAATCATGGAAAGCCAAGTTCCAGAAGCTCCTGTTAAAGACCTTAGAACTGCTATTAGCATCTGAGGTCAAGCCCACTGCGGATATTAATTGCTGTATGGTCATAAGTAAGTCACCTACATCGTATTTTTCCCACAGGGTCAAGTGGAAAGCATATGAGTAATTCACTGTCTTCTGTTATTAACAGGCAAATACACGAAATGTCCTTAGTATAACATTAGGCACCATGTAACAAAAGAATGCCACACTGAGGAACTGGATTTTTTTGATCAAGAAAAAACTTTTATCAAAGGCTTCACTTAAAAAGAATGGGAAAATAATGAGAACAGAGGTAATTGACCAAGGATTATATATTACTCAACTAATTAAAAAGTACTTAAAGAACTTCCTTTTCAAAGCAAATTCATCCATGTAACATAAGTTTGAGATAAATATTGCCCCAAACATGAACACAACTTTGCATTGGAGAACACGGGAATCTGCAGAAGGATCGCCTTCTGCTGCCCTCCATGGTGGTGCAATGAAGACAGCAGAGAAATGCACAATGAATCCGGAAGGTGTGGAATGAACTCTAATGTCTTTCCAGAGTTGCAACTGGGTATGAATAAACAAGCAATAATGACGACAAAGAAATCTGGCACAAATGAAGTCCCAGGGAGGTGGAATGACAACCCGCATATTGCAAGTTCTTAAGCAGAAGAATTACACAGATTGGAAAAGAACAAAGTGTGCTTGGGGAGCTGGGAAAGTAAACCACCTATATTTACACGTTGATTTGTCTTGTGCATTGGTGATTAGCTACTCCGTTCGTAATGTCAATGCTTTAGGTAATAAGTGCAAAAATGTAAGTTCTAGTTTGGCCTATCTCATAGACAGACGAAAGTCTTCCTAGATGTCCAGTGTTAATATTCAGGATCAGTGAGTTTGTTCTTAGGTGGTGAGAGATGGAAGGAAAATTGCTAATGAGAGGAGCTTCAAATTATAGAATCCTTGCTCACGTAGTAGAGCCTAGTGATCACAGAGAAACACAAAACACAGGTTAGTATTGAGTGTAGCAGTTCTTGATAAGCTTGCTGGCTTTGAGGAGAGGAAAATGACCACCCAAGGGAACTAGGGAGCATTAAGAATCTTGGAAGGTCAGGAGAACAGGTTTTCCCTTCAATCTTTCTCCAAAGGATTCATTCCTTTGGAGAATAACCCCTTGATTTTTAATTTTGTTTTTTCATGTAGGACAATCTCTGTTAGAATTCTGACTTTCAGACGTTCAAGGACGGCTGTCATTTCTGGAAACATTGTGGGATCAGTTCCGGATGAATTCAATAAAAAAAAAATCACAAATGTCACACTCTTTTTGGATTTCCTAAAGCATCTGAAAGTTATGATTACATAAAATTATAGTATACTAAATGAGCAATAGCATCACACTTAATAAAAGTCTAAATTGAAAATACCTTATAGCTCAATTTGTTCATTATAACCTGGATATTTGGAAAACTGGTGCTTAAGGACATATTTAAGTCAGGGTAGCCACAAAATTCCAAACTATAACAAGAGAAAAAAATTGCAGTACAGTGAGCCATGCTGATGATTTTGTATTGTTTAAAGACAGTAATATTGTCTAATAGACATTTGCAGCAGAATAAATCTAATGTGGTGATTGCCTAGTTGAAAGAGAAGAAATGCAGAATACCCACACCATTGAAGTACAACTGAGCAAACCACTTAAATGATATTTGCCAACAAAGATGACAAAATTAGAGCAGAGTCCATCGATTTTGCTTGGATGAGATATGGCTGGCTAGAAGAGCCATTGGAGGTGCCTAAGGAGTGACTTTACAGAGGATCAGACCCACCCATGGTTTTCTCATAGTGATTCTTAGGTTCAAAAATTAGGGCGAATAATTGTGACAAACTGCCAGGAGAACTGTTGGCTCAGGAGCTAGCAAGAAGTAGGATTTGCAGGAGCTGTCCTGGGTAGAAGACAGATGTGAGACTGGAAGCTGGGAGAAGGGGTTCTGCAGGTAATTAAAGTTTTGTTTCCTATTTGTGCACCCTGAAAGCCTATTGAAAAAACCTCCGTTTTTTGTTAAAAATAACAAAGAGTTTTAACTGAAAGTCATGGGATCAATCATGGGGCCTTGGGCAGTCTCCAAAGGAGTGACAGGAGGTGACTCAGAAAGCTTCATTTGCGTTATCTTCTGGGCTGTGTCTCCTGATGGTCAGAATGCTCCTTTGAGGTTCAACTTCCTTGAGGCTGCACCTAAGTTGCCTCTGATAAATCACAAACCAGGGAGTCACTGCAAAGTACCAGATGTGGCCACTAGTGAGGGTTTGCATCCTCACAGCTTCTTATCACTCACACTCAGGTTTGTCTTTGTCTCACCACAGTGGGACAAAGCAAAACAAACAAACAAAAAATAAATTTTTTTTAAGTTAACTTAGTTCACCACGATTTGGAAGGGAAAAGGGGTGAGCATGATCCATCTCATAAAAAAATAACAAACTTTAACATCTACATAGCTTTGAACATACTGGACTGCTAACTACTTTAATCTCTCTCTCTCTCCCTCTCTCTCTCTCTCTCTATCTCTGTCTTTCTCTTTCTCTCTCTCCCCTCGTCTTTCACTTAATTTTTTCTTTGCTAAATGAACTTGTACTTAAATTGTAATTTTTAACTGAAGTGTTTACTTCAGAGAAATAAGAAGTTGAAACCTTTGTAATAAAAGAAGTAGACAGAAACAATAATGCAGTGGAGAATATGAAAATTATGGCAAGATAAAAATGTACCACAAACAGTAGGAAATGGAACAAAACTCAAGAGCAAGAGACTTCTTTATCTGGGTGTGTATATAGTTTTGAGAACAGAAAAAAACCAAATAATAGAAATTTTAGGTTGGATTGTCAGAGAACTAATCAAATAGAGACAATTGAAACACCTAACATAGCTGAACTTCTTATGTTTGGGGGGTGGTTTGAATGTAGAATGTTTTTGTATCCTTAGTAATTGAATATATGTTTATATTGGTTTTCTGAGGTAGGGTCTTGCCAGGCTGACTGGGAATTCACTAAGTAGTCTCAGGCTAGCCTTGAACTCACAGAGATGCTACTACCTTGGCCTCTGGAGTGCTAGGATTAGAGGCTTATGACACCATGCATGAGAGTGAGAGAGAGAAAGAGAGAGACAGAGACAGAGAGAGACAGAAACAGAGAGAAACAGAGAAACACACACAGAGAGAATGGCTATTCTAAGGCCTCCATCCACTACAAATGAACTCCAGATGCATGCACCACTTTGTGCATCTGGCTTTGCATAGGTACTGGGGAATCAAATTCAGGTTGTTAGGCTTTGCACACAAATGCCTTAACAACTGTGCAATCTCTCCACGCCTACTGACTGCCTTTCTCATGGAATATTTAAGAGGTTGAGCCATGCTGGGGAAACACATTGCTGATGTGAGAGGGCTTGTCTTCCATTCCTGCTCGGTGTTCTCTTTCTGCTTCCTCCCTGGTGATGTGATAGGCTAGCAGCTGTCTGCTCCTGCCATTTCTCTGCTGCCATGATGAGACTTCTAGACATTGAAGGTAATGTCACTCCCTTAAGCTGTTTCTAGTCAAGTATTTTGTCTCAGCAAAGAGAAAGTAACTGATTTATTCTTCAATTTGTATTATGATCCTTTACTCAAAAACTCAGTGATCCATCTTCTATAAAGTACAAAGAGAAAGCCATTATATTATTGTGAGAATTATGCAATGACATACAAGGAATGTGGAGTTCCACATGCAATAAGCTATAATTACTAATATCACACCTAATAATCATGAATGATCTCATAGAGAGTAAATCATGGTTATAATTTAATTTGCATTTGATCAGCTTTCTATAGCAGTATGTTTCTCAATCTATAAGAATATTCATGAGGGCTGGAGAGATGGCTTAGTGGTTAAGGCATTGCCTCCAGTGCCTAAGGCCCTGGGTTCAATTCCCCAGGACCCACATAAGCCAGACCCACAAGGTGGTGGCTCTGGTGCTCTCTCTCTCTCTCTCTCTCTCTCTCTCTCTCTCTCTCTCTATCTCTCTTTCTCTGTATCTCTCTGCTTGAAAATGAATAAATAAAATATTTTAAAAAAGAATATTCATGAAACTTTAGTAAACCCTAGACCTGTTACAAAATTTATGAAAACAGACTGATAGTCCCCATAGCTAAAATGAGGTGGGATTGAGCATTTGCATTGATAACAAATTGTTAGTTGATATTTCAGATCCAGGAATTATATGTCAGAAACCATGGCTTAGTTTGGAAAACTTATTTTCAAATTCCATGATGTATTACTTTATATTAAACTATATTCAAATACACCATTTTAAGTTACAATTCTGCAGCAGATTATTTTATGTTTCATGGGATAACTATAGATAAAGAGGGATATAAAATTCTATGTCCAACAGGGAAGGCAGCCCATTGGCTAAAGCATTTATAGCTCAAGTGTAAGTACCTAAGTTTGAATCCCCAGAGGCCACATAAAGCCAGATTGTATAGTGTAAACATCTGTAATCTCCGTACACCTGCATCTGAAATGAAGGCAGGTACAGAAGAATTGCCGGCAAGCTCATGTGTCAGCTAACCTTGTGACTGTAGTGGTGAACAATGAGAGACACAGCATCAAAAAAGCTGTATCACAAGAGTGGACACTCGAAGTTGTCCTCTGATCTCCATATCTAAATATACACTGTAGCCTGATGTACCCCCTTTTCCCTTACCCAATATCCATGTCACTGAGTTCAGTGTAAGTGATGCAGTATATTTCTTCAATAGAGAATCCATGACCCTCAGGCTTCTACCCTCTCTTTTCAATGCCAAGGAAGCAACCATGGACAATCTCGATTCCAAATGCTGATTCTCCAACCAGAATGCATATCATCTGTCCATTGTTCAGTAGTGTCTATCCACTCACCCACATAAATGCCTAAATGAGTGTGACCTATGCTTGTGTTGAAGGGAGAGTCTACTTGTTCCTTCAGAATAATAATTTGTGAGGGGCATCAAAGATGTATTTCAAGATAGTACTTCTAAGAGGATATTTGCAGGTTTTCTTTTCATTACGGAGTTGGTCATAAGTTAAGATATATGTCATGCTTACACTAAATACATGACATTATTCTAAAGATGTTTTAGGAGTTAAATCTTTCCCCATCACACACTCAGTACTTCCTACCCATCAGGAGCCTGCATGTGGTAATTTAGATGTATATCACTTTTGCATTTCTCTGTGCCTTTCTTTGTGCCTTTTGTCATTCATTCAAATTTCTTCTTTTCCCTTGGAAACTTTGTGATCTGGTTTGGAGACCGAACATGGACTGGCTGGATTTAAAGAGTGGTGAAGAAGAATCTGTCTTACTACAAATGAGTAATGCAAATCATTAAGTTATTTTCTCTTATCAGTTTGCTCAGGGTTCTTTAATAAAATATCATAGACTGTCTGATTTAAGCAACAGAAGACAGGTTTTCTATCATAGTGGTGGACTCTATAATCTTTCTGACAGTTTGGTTGAGGCCTGAGGAGATTCTTTTTCTTGCCTTGCAGATAGAACTTTCACATATATGATGGAAGGCCTTGGACTGGGAGGGTCAGCCAAGCAAGATGCTCTTTGTTGACTATTGATATATATCCTAATATATCCTATATCCTAAAAATAAGAATATATATCCTAATATATCCAATATCCTAAAAATAGATCCTCCCTTCTGCTCTTATCAGTTCACCAAAACCCCTTGGGACTCTGGGCTAGGGATTCCACATACATACACGAAGGGAACTCAATTTCATGATGAATGACTTCTTCTATTTTCATCAGCATGAAGATGTCCTCATTCAAACCACCAAATGGTCCCTAACAGAGTCTGCCAGATGTTACTCATATCTATCTATACTTAGAGTCACAGAATTGTGTTGAGACAACAGATGGAAGAGAAACCAGGTGGGATAAATGCAGTGTTTATTAAATGTTTATAAAATGAGTATTTGAGGTCGGTTGTATTTGTGAGACAAGGTACCTGTTATGCAAGAAGACTGTAAGAATCTGCCATTCTTAGAAGCCATGATTCTGGATATGGACCATATGCATGCAATGCATGTGTGCACATGTGCGTATATGTGCGTGCGCACACACACAGACACACACACACACACACACACACACACACACACTTCTATGACCTCCAATCACTATAGTATGCTTCAAGAAATAGAAAACTAAAATTTATTATATATAAAATTATATTTTTCACAATTATTGGAGCATCTCCTTTCTTCCATTTCTCCGTCCTCCCATTCACATTATTCAAGAACAAAAGCAAATAAGGTCTTTATGTTATTTACCCAAGAAGCCTCTCTCTGAGCAGCACTAGAAAGGGTCAAAGTCAAGACCAATCCAATTCCTCTGTGTGTTTCATTCTGGGCAGCGCATGGTGTGGTTTCACTTTCTCTATTCCTGAATAACCATGGCTCCTTTCTACTCTAGATCATAATTGGCTTGAGGGCCCAGGCTGCCCTTGCCCTTTGTGGATCCCAAGTATGCCAAAAGAGCCTCCAGTATTCTTATCACTTAATAGAATTTTGTTGACGACAGTAATGTTTATAAACATGTCTAAGAGATCAAACAAAACAAAACAAAAACAAACCAGGTAAGTCTGGCCCACAAGTCCTTCCCTGGCTTATTCTTCTGCAGCTTTTCTTTCTCCCATGAAGAATAATACACCCAGGCAGCATCTCAGCAGCAAAGTATGTCAGAAGAGCAATTCATTTCTCCAGTACCCTTATGTGACTCTGCAAATGCCCGAGGAATCTGCTTGAAGATTTATTTTAAACATACAAGCCAAGTAGATTCTCAACTCCATAAGTACAAGATCTGATTCCACTCCCTCCTCCTCAACCCTCACATTCTTTAATGCTTAAACTGTGCCCTTGTGACTTTTCTGTTAGTTAAGAGATGTACAACATAGGGGCAAAATCAATCTTAATTAAGGCAAACTCTGGAATTATGATCGAAGGAAGGTACATTAGCCAGTGTTTCCACACCCCCATACACTGTTGTTATTGATGCTTGGAGAGATGGGGAAAGTGAAACAGGAGTCAATACTTCGATCTCCTGTGTTCTCTAAGGATCTGAATTTTTAACACATCCATAATGAGTGCTGCTGGTGTTTAATACATACACAGAAACCCCTTAGAGAGGCTTTGTGTGTACAAGATGCCAAACAATGTCTCTGGAGTGACTTTTTGGAAGCAAGAGGTATGTTTTATCCCAAATGGCTTTACTATCTGGGCATCCTGTTTGCCAAGGCGAGCATTCTCAATTCCTGGTTCTTTCAAAGGACTTACTCATTTTGAATTGGTAAGAATTCAGGGAGTTCCTCCACCCAAACTTGGATGACAGACATTAGACATCTCCTCCTCTCCTTCCTTAAGACTATTACAGATCCCATCTCATTATGATAATTATCCTACCTCAGAGTCCTGAATTCCTTACCAGTGTTACTATTCTTATAAGGCTCATTTGACCTAAGAGAGCCAGGCAAATTGTCTCTCTTCTAATCACAAAATTGTCATTGGGATTAAGAAGTCATATATGACTATGTCTGTCCACTCTGCCTTACAAGATTCAGAGACAATCATGTGACTAGAGAAAGAATTGAATAAATGTGCCCACAAGAGGCAAAGAAAAAAATAATAAAAGATTTTTTAGTGGTGAGCATCTGAGAAAAACCAATCAGAGTACTGAAAACTGCTCAGTTGGTCTTATTCCCCTTTCTGACTGTCCTTTTACAAAATATCCCCATATCCTTTTCATAAAATTTTATTTTTGCTTAAGCTAGTTTGAATCAGTGAATATTGGTATTCATATATTCTTGAGTCTATTTCTTCCTTTTTCAAAAATCTACCAAACTCTTAACAATATTCTAGACTCTGTGCTACAGTCCTCAATATGGAGAGAGAGAGAGAGAAAAGAGACACTTTCTATCTCACGTAGATCATTGTATAGTTGGTATGATGGACAGTAAAAGAAAAAGAAATAGAATATAATGTTATATAACAGGAATGACAGGATCAATGCAGGCTTGGAAAATGGACACACAGACAATGTGTAAAAGATATTTGGAGGAAGAGGTAGTATATGAGAAAAATCAGATGTTTTCTGAATTATAAAGGCATTTCTAGCATTCTTGGTAGAAGGAACAGAACATATAAAAACAAAGAGAATTTAGAAAACACAGTACTATATATTCAATCACAACCTGTCAATTCCTAAGAAGGGCTAGCAAGATGGGACACTTATTAAAAGTGTAAGTATAAGAGTTCAAATTATAATTATTAATTATAAGAGTTCAAATTCCTAACTCTCATGTAAGTGCTGAATGGGCATCGCTGCCACTCTTAATCCTACAGCTCAAAATGTAGAGACCAGGGATTCTTGGATCAACTTGCTTGCTAGGTTAACCCAGTCAGTGAAATCTAGGTGTAAAATAAGCAATCCTGTATCGATAAATCAAGTGAACCATGTTTGAGGAAGAAAATGCCAACCTCTGTATTCATATGAACACAGGTACCTGCACACACTTGTGTACCCACACAAATAGGAGCATGCATTCTCATGTGCACACACAAAAAATATCAACAAACAGAAAAATAGTTAAGAAAGAAAGTTTGATACTTTCCCATTCTAAAACAACTTAACCTTGTATTTTCATTGGTCCATTTTTAATTTATGTACAAAGTTATGCTCACCATGAATGAAAATCCTGCCAATGGAAGCATCCCAAATACCTTCAGGCCAGGAAAGAAATCATATAGCTATAGGAATGGCTTACGAAGTCTCCAAATATCCTGAGGCTTCTTATGTCCTTTACGAATTATTGCAACTTCCATGGTGTGCACCACTGGCTGTGAATTCGGTACATGTGGGCTTGGCAAGGATATGGCTTCCAGTATTGGCTTAAGGACAGCCAAACAATGTCCATGCATCTTCATATTTACCAACCTCAATGGGTCTCTGGAGCAATTTTGCAGGAAGGGAAGAACCTGGCTTAAACATCAAATCCATCTGTCCAATATAAAGACTTTCCGTGTTTCTTTCATGGACCACTGAAAATTCCAAAAATAGTCAGTCTTCTAAGTGGAAGTTATGTGAGACAGAGCTGTGGATTATAGGCCATGCATAGATAAAGGTCCCTTCTTATTAAATGACTAAATGGAATAATAACTAATTGTAGTTGAGCCTTTAGTAGATGTCAGGTAATTTGAAAGTATAAATGTACATTTCCTAACTTTATCATCTCAAGGAGAGATAATCTAAAGGTACATAATCATTGACCCCAGTCAAGTGATGAGATTATAGAAATTAGAATGTTAAGTAACTAAACTACATTCATATGCTATGTAAGGATAATAAACCATATGTGTCTTGACTACTCATAATTTGATTTTTTAATGAGATATCATCTCAGGCAACCCATGCTGGCCTTGAACTCATTCACTGTATAACTGAGGATACCTTTGAATTCCTTCTCCCCTTGTCTCCTCTTCCCAAATCCTGGCTTGCAATAGACAAGCACTCCCAGCTCAATTTGAAATATTTTAATACATTAAATTTTTAACTTTGGTATTAACTGGTCATGGATTTTTAATTAATGACTAAGATCTACTAAAATATAATCTTGGTTCTTTACTTCTTCTAGCTTGTTTAATTATCACAAGTACACTTTGTAGCTATTCCAGTTGCCTTCCCTATAGATAATGACCAAGAAATAGCCCCGAAGACTCTATGCAATTGTAGCAGGCAAAATAACACTCTCCCAACAAAGATGTATATATCCTAATCCGCATAATAGAAATCACTCCATGAATCAGCAAAGATAAAATACTACTATGATACTAATTTTTTAATGTGGGACCCATAGAGTCAAAAGGTTTCAAAAATGAAAGGAAGGATCTAAAGAAAGGACTCGTGAGCTACAGAGCTGAAGAAGACATGGTTTTCGATTTAAGTGTATGATGAACAAGGATGTCATGAACCAGGAAAAGAAAGCAACTTTCTAAAATATTGATCTTACTTAGAATCATTTGAGGCTATAACTGATAAGACAATGAACACAGATCAGATGGTCATGAGTCACAAATTAGTTCGCCTATTATGGAGTTGACATTGAGTATTAGTTCAGCACTCTGCAGCCTTTATGTCTTCTAATCCTCACAACAGCTGCAAAAAATTGAAATTATTAGTTTAATTTTACAAACGTAGGAATGGGGAATTTGACTCCCTTTTTGAAAACTAGGCAAGTGTTCAACGTTGGTAAAATATCCTGACCACTAATTTTTTCCTTTTTTTTTTGATTTTGAAAGATGGACTTAGTTATCTAAGCTGGCCTTGAACTCCTGGTCTTCCTGCATCAGTTTTAGAAGTAGTTAGAGTTATCGGTTCATTAACTTTCTCTCTCTCTCTCTTTTTTTTTTTTTGGTTTTTCAAATTAGGGTCTCGCTCTAGTTCAGGCTGACCTGGAATTCACTATGTAGTCTCAGAGTGGTCTTGAACTCACGGTGATCCTCCTACCTCTGCCTCCGGAGTGCTGAGATTAAAGGCATGTGTTACCACACCCGGCTTGGTTCATTAACTTTATCTAAGGAATTTACCTAGCAACATGAGATCTTTCTCCTATTCTGAAACTTTTTTAATGTTCAAATTTTTATTTTGTATATGATGTTGTAGTATATTTGTCACATTGTAACCTAATTTAGAATTCTATAATTAAATATCTTTATTATGAGTAAGTATATACATTATATGAGCAAATATTGTTATGGACAAAACTCATCTATCATGTGACTAAATAATCATGTTTCTAAATATTTTTGCTTGATTTACAATTGTATGTTGCAAAGTAGTCAATGATTCAATGAATTATGTAGCTTCAACCTTAATCATTTCCACATTAAACACTAAAGTTTTCATTCTCCTCAGAGACATGCTAAGAGGAACTTAAAGACTAAGTGCTCATTATACTCCCATAGACCCTTTCTCCACCCATGCACCAAGATGTACAAATATACATAGCCCTATCCAAGAATCAATCAAATGCTTAATTTTCTTTTTTAATCTCCTAGACATTTCTTTTTTTAAACTTTTTATTGACTGCTTCCATAAGCATAGATCATAAGCCTTTATGATTCCCTCCAAGTCACCTCATTTTAATATTGAAAACATGGGCATGGAATATAAAATGTGTGGTAACTGGCTAGAATACATAAATTTACAATGCCACTTAAATGATCACTAGAAAATGTAAGTTGATTGAGTATAGTGGTTATGACATGTGGAAATCACAAAGAAATCCAACACTAATTTAGAATTGGAGAATAGTGTTCTTTGTGTTTGTAACAATATGTCCCAGAAGACAATGGAGGAAAACTTTCAGAAGAAGGAAAATGACATGTTTCTGAATGGAATAAGCAAGCCTCTTGGTCCTATTTCTGATTATAGAAGGGTAGAATTAGGCATGCTCCATTCACTTCTCAATCACTGCTACTTGATTTCTCTACCCAGCATCTCTTTGCTTGTCTATGGTGTGGGACCAACTGTAGAAATAAATGACAAAGTGGGTTAGTGGTCCTACAATCCCACCATTGAACCGAAAAGATTAGACTGAGGGAACTAGAAAGAAAAGGAGAGATAACAGAGATGAGAAGCATGAGAAACCAGCCATTAGCATGCTTATGAAGTCCTGAACCCACCTGCCCTCAGAGGAAAACATATGAGTGTTATATTGCTCAACAAAGGAAAGACTTTGATATATAACACATCAGTATATCAACTCCTATGTCCATCAGTGGCTATACATCTAAGAAAGATCAGGAGACCACTACAAACACTTCTAGAAGTTAATTCATGTTAGAATCATGGCCCAAAGAATATAGATTAAAACTTGTGTTCAAATCATACTCAACTGACTGTAATCTATAACAAACATACAAATATTCTCTGGTCTATTCACATCAGGCCCAGGGTTTGTAGCATCATACTTACAATGTCTTGAGTCTGTTTCATATTTACTAAGGATATAAACAATAGTGGCATGAAGTATTGTGGAATAATCAACAGAAAACAATGATGACATGTCAACGATGTTACAAAGTCCAAGAACAGTTCTTATTAAAACACTTATCAAGTAATGATGACCATTGGTGGACAGGATATAAATAAAAACTAAACAGATAGCTTAGAGTTGAAAAGTCTATTATAAACATGAGCCCAGTGGACACAGTAATAGAAGAGAGATAAAAATGAATGATCTTAAAAATAATATTGGTAGGAAACATGCAATCCCTTCAAAAGAAATAGAAAAACATTATATAAAATGAAGCTGAACACAGTGATATATGCAACAATAAGAGCTAATATTTCTATAATCTAAATCTCAGAAAAAGCAATATAATGCTGAATATATATCTAATACGTTACAGTTATAATAACAACAAATTTATACAGCTCAGAAAATGTCAAGTAGAGTAAATCTAAAGAAATGTACTAAGAACAGATGGAAAAGAATGAAAAGTTGACAGAAAGATATGACAGATAAATGATGATTTATAGAGAGATGATAGATAGATAGATAGATAGATAGATAGATAGATAGATACATACATACATACATACATACATACATACATAGAAGATCAAGGAGAATGTAGGAATCACCCCAAGTCTACCACAGAAACTGAATCCATCTCCCCAAAGTTCTTACCAAAGAACTCTCCAGACTTCTATGACATCACTGGGAAATTCTACTAAAAAATTAAAGAACATACAACACAGTTCTACACAGTCTTTTCCAAGTAACAGAAGGATGGCACTTATTTTGGGAATACATCATGGGCTGTTTACTTTTAGGAATATCTTTTTTTTTTTTTTTTTTGGTTCTTCGAGGTAGGGTCTCGCTCTAGCCCAGGCTGACCTGGAATTCACTCTGTAGTTTCAGGGTGGCCTTGAAATCACCGCGATCCTCCTACCTCTGCCTCCCGAGTGCTGGGATTAAAGGCGTGCGCCACCTCACCCGGCTAGGGATATCTTGAAATTAATGATTTGTAGGGCAATGGAAAACTATATTCGTAGCAGGGAAATGAAACATGCATACACAAAAAAGTGAAGGACTTTAATTATTATCAGAGTTGGTTTACTCATACTGTTATCAAGTTGCATATAATATCAATAATGGTGATAATAGAGACTTAAGAAGTGGGTATGCCAGTAAAAACAATGTGATAATTCTTTAGAATGATATTAGTGGCTAGTGTTCTTATATATTGATTAAAATTCACTATTTCAGTTTGTTTTGCTAAAAATAAAATGTTTTGGAACAGTATTGGCCCTGATCTACCTTATGTGAGTAAGCTTTGTCTCCTTTTCAAATGGTTACTTAGTCATGTGTCATAATCAGCCACGCTGCTGGGATGAATCTCCAAACCAGGCACGATTTTTGGGGAGGAAGGTATTAATTGAAGTAACAGACCCAAGGGAAGTTAAGGAAAAAAAGGCTGGTCCCCTTTCACAGAAGCAAGCAGAGAGAGAGATAGAAGCCCACCACCAGCACCTCAAGCAAGCAAGCACACTCCAACTAGCAAACAAAAGGAACTCCAGGCTTGAGCTCAGACTGCTTTTTGCATATGTAAAGCTAGAATTCCAGACCCACCCCAGATACACCTTAGGGCTGAACCCTAGGATCTGGCCAAGGTGACACACCTTCTCCAGGCAGAACTGGCTGGAGACAATTTACAATTATAATAAACTTTTGACTCTATTGGGGGACATTATTCAAACTACCA
This sequence comes from Zapus hudsonius, assembly GCA_004024765.1. Lineage (NCBI taxonomy): Eukaryota > Metazoa > Chordata > Mammalia > Rodentia > Dipodidae > Zapus > Zapus hudsonius. Next base: position 166,662 of record PVHP010000079.1, on the reverse strand, counting down.
CATCATGTATGTAACAGAACTCTTGCTAATAAGACATGAGAGGATTTGAGCTGAAACCCAAGGGAAATGGAACACAAGACAAGAACTGTGCTCTTTTCTTCTTGAACATACTGATGTCTATATGCAACACCTGGAAATGGTCACACATGAAGAGATTATGCAAAGTGGCATCCTAAATGCACAAATGCATGGGATAAAGGTAACAGAATAGGCTTGTTAAGACTGAGTACCTGAGTTCAGGATCCCCAGACCCCAAATCAAAAATTAGAGGCCATTGATAGGGGGGACTTCTGTAATCCAAGCATGCTAAGAGCAAGAAAGAAGGTCAAGAAAGGAAGGAGTATTTCCCAGAAAGACCATGGACCACCTCACCTGGCAGATGTAGTGAATAACAAGGAGAATGAGAGACTCTTTCAGATGATGCCTAACACATGAATGTTGTCCTCTGACCTCCACATGTGAGTTTGGCACATGCACACACAAACTCACACACACCATATACACATGTACACACATCAAATAAATAATGGTGACACAATGAAAATACATAAAAAAATTCTGACAATTATTAAGCTATATACTTAACCCAACCTGGAATCTGAACATTTTACTAAGGACAAGCAAAAATAGTATTGGATTTTTTTATAGTATTTGGTATTTGCAGTGGAATTTTTTCCAAAGTTATATGAACACATTTCTGTAATAACTTACTAACAATTTTATAGGATTAAATTGAAGAAAAAAAAACAGCAAGATATTTGGACACAACAGTTTTTTTGGGCCCAATTTTCTATGAATTCTTTATAATACACCGATGAAAAATGGAAGATGATACAAAAAAGAAAGCAACATTATTTTGTTTCCTATAAAGAGTTGGGATTTTTATTATTATTATCATCATCATTTTATTTCATTTTCATATGTGTGTGGTGTGTGTACCTGTCTGTGTGTTTGGATGTGTTTGGTGGTTGTGTATGTACCTTGTGTGGAGGCCAGAGGGCAGCCTTGAGTATTATCCTCAGGAACAGGAACTACCTAGTTTTCAGATCAGGTCTCTCATTGGTTGGAAAGCTCACCAGTTAGGCTATGCTGGTTAAAGAGTGAGCTTTAAGGGCTCTACTTACTGCTCCTGCCTCCGCAGCACTGGGATTATGTGAAGGTAAAATTGTGGACTTGACTCTTGTCCTCATGTTTGAGATTATAAACAATATCCAAATTCAATGCTGGCATTTTCAAATTATATGTGATAGTAAAGGAAGACTTTAATCTGGGAAATGCTGACCTGATTTGTCTCATCAAGACATTAACTATGTGGGAACATTGGTAAATGACCTACTTACTTCTGTGTCATTTAAAACTTTAATCAATTGACAGATTATATATATGTAATATTATATATAATTATATATATAATTATTATATTTAATATAGTTGTATATACAAATTTATATAAGTATATATAAATATATATAATATATATATATAATTATATATATTATTTTAAAATATACTAAATAATATATATTATATTTTAACATATATTATATAATTATAGAATGGAAATTTTTCTATGAAAATATTATTTTGATTGTCTCTTCATTAATAAGATTAAATGATGATTGAAATATGTATGTCAATACTGGTGCACTTTTATCTTTCCTCAGTATTTTAATAAAGAATAAAATATGCATAGTAATAATTCTGTAAAGAGAATATTCTAAGTGTAAAGGATAGAAATTTAAAAGCCAATACTTAGTTTTAATTTTAGGTTATTTCAGATTTCTTAATGGTTTTAAACCATGGAGGATGTGCACGGTGTATATTAAAGTGGGACCTTTGCAAAATTGTAACTTCCACAAGCGTGGCAGGCAAAATTTGACATTTGATATGATTTTTTTTTAAGTTGGAATATATTCTCAAGCAATCAAGACTGAAAGTGCCTTTAATAGTCTACATTGTTCAGTTATGAAGTCATTTTAAAATATGAAGTTTTGAGAAGAAGAAATCATTAGAAACCATAGATTCTTAATCTAACATTCGACTGTAGACATTCACTTTTCATTGACAATAAAATGAGATGTAGGTGAGGCATCTGTTGAAATGTTAAGAACTTGAACCTAGCAGGACTCATGCGGTGTGTGTTTTCTTCTTAGTTCTTTGCTGTCAGGCATTCTTTTGAGCTGTTGGGATGCATGAGCAACGACACAGCTAACTCTGTGGAATTAAGGGCTTATATTGATTGATAACATTATAAAAATTATATAAATATGCATATCATACAATATGGGTGGGATTACATTGTCACTGTATGGGTCTAAATTTTATTAAGAGGATGATCCAAGTTTGTCTCCTTGAGAAGAGATGTGAAGATACTTATTCAAGAAGGGATCAAACTAGCTAAAATATTACCAAGATTAAGAAGGTTGTAGGCAGGAAAAACTTACTGCAGACCTCCCATCCACAATTATATCTAGTTTATCTTGGTGCTTGCAAGGATATTGGTGCATTAGAAAGAAAAGAAATAATCATCAAACAGTTGCAATGTAGGAAATGAAACATGAGTGCAGAGAGGTGACAGATGGTAGACATTGAAGGCCTTTAGAGGCCATGGTAACTAGCACAGCTTTAACTCACAGAAGCAGGGTGCCTTTGGAGCCAGGGAAACTCACACTTACTCTGCTGTCAGCAATACTCAAGAAGGAAGGAGGAACCACTGAACAGGGAAGGCACAGCTCACAGTAGGTTGGCAGGAACAGAGGGAAATAAAAGTAGACCTAGAAAATGACTTGGAATTGAGTTATTCTGTGTAGCACTGAAGACCAGCTAAAAACAGGAAGGATGGCATGGCTTTTGAGCTTAATAATGAAAGGTATATATTTTCTAGCAATTAGATATAATAATAGGTAGGAAGAACAAATTTAAGGAGTCCAATTAATGTTAGACATTTTAGTTTGCAATTTTGTTTTAGAAATCAAAATTCATACTTTGAGGGAAACCCAAAAGTATACATAAAATTGTAAGGCCATTAAATGTATGAAAACTGTGATAACACTCAATGATGAATATAAGTTTACATGATGAAACTCTTTCTCTTCCATAATAGTTACAATCATTAGGGCTGGGATGGGGGTTCACTGAGTAAAGCAATTGTCATGTAATCACAAGGATCCAAATTTGCTTCAGCAAACTGGGCATGGCTGCAAGTATCTGAAATTTCAATGCTCCTATGGCAAGATGGGAGGTAGGGTCAGGAGAATCTCTGGATGATCACAACCAGGTAGTCAGGTGCACACAGAGGCAAGCAAGATCTCCTCCCTTAAGCAAGGTTGAGAAGGTGAATGACACCTGATGTTGACTTTAGATTTCTACATGTGTACTGTGGCAATTCATCAGTCAACCCAGGATGAGCCAGCGAGACAGACACCAACGATTTTCAAGGCAACTTAAATCAGAAGTACAGAGGCCCCTAAGACCTCAACAATAAAGCAGCCTTAATACCACCATAACTCAGGGAACTGAGCAGAAGAGGGGGAGGAAAGATTGTAATAGCCATGGTGGGGGAGAATATCCAGAGACATGGCACCCCTCAGTAACAACATACAAAGGTGGGTGGAACAGCGTCAACTCCTAGGCTATCCATAGCTCCCTTCCCCATGGATTAATCCAGACTGCCTACAGAGGAGGATACCCAGCTGATTGGGGAAAGGGAGGAGGGAAATCGGGGAACTGGGGATACTAACACATCATTTACTCATACAGTATAACTTATTATGAATAATAAAGATATAATAAAAATGCAACTCCAAATAGTTAAATGTAAATATACAAAGGAGATGAATGGTGGCATATGTAATTAAAAATGTTAGAAATACTTAAATTTTTAAGCACACAGTATTAGCTATATAATCAGTATACATACTATGGAGTACTTAACAATTGACAAACTGAGTGACAACTTTGATATTGAGTGGTTTTCATAAGATAATTTATAAGAGAAAAAGACACAAAACCATGTTATGCTATATTTTGTATAAGAAAAACGCATAATATATGATCATGATCAAACACAACAGAACAATGAATAGAGTCTGGTGAGAATGAAAGGCAGGCAAGCTAAATGCTGCAGGAATCCTACATTTTAAAGGTCTTAATCCCATTACTTAATAAGAACCCTTTATAACTTAATAACCTAGTGCATGTGTGTGTGTGTTCATGAATGTGCACGTGCCTTTGTACATGGGTGTGCATGCAAGTGGAGGTCACAGAACAACCTCAGGTGTCATTCCTCAGGTGCCATCCACATTTTCTCTGAAACAGTACTCTCACAGGTTTAGAACTTTCCTGATTCGACTAGACTAGCTGGCTAGCAAGCCCCAGTGGTCTGCCTGTCTATGCCTCTCCAGCCAGCACTGGGATTCCAATCTTGCACCATTTCAGCCATTTTTTTATATAGGTTCAGCAAGGCAACACTTTAACAATTGAGCTACTCCCGAACTCCCCAAACAATTTCTTGAAAAAAAAAAAAAACTCACCTTTCTTAATCACAATTCAAAATGTGAATTTCTGGTAGGAGGGGCTAAATTTCAGTATCAATGTTGGAAAAGGAAAAAATACGATAGTATAAAAACACATTTTTGGAGCTCTTGCTTCCTTAAACCACATTAAATGATTAAATAGAAGTGCTTCCAGAGAGTAAATGAGAATTTCCTGAAACCTCTCAAAAGGATAGGTTTTGCATTTATATAGTTTCTGAGGTGAGATTTGAGTTACAACTGATTCAAACATTCATTTAACACATATATTTTGCAGACCCAGAATGCTCCAGGTAGGTATAGGTGTCATAGAGACAGCATTAAGATAAGCCTGAATATCTCTGTTCTTTCAGAATTTATGTTCTTATGGGGGGAGCAAAAGTGATAAAATGAAGCATATTCATAAAGGAAATGATTTCAAACAGGTCATAAGGTTATGCTCAAGAAACACTGAAAATGGAGATAAATAACTTTAGGGTCGAACTTTTTTTTAAGATATTAGTGAGAGTAATGGACAGACTTAGGACAAGCAATTAATGATGAAGCTAAGAAGAAATGAAGGTAAAAGCTGGTCGGAGAAGGGATATCTGAGCAGGATCTCAGTGGTGCAGGGCAGAATAGGGAATAGGCATGGATGTGAATTAAGGTGGAAATAGGGGAATATTATGAGAGATGAGTATGGGAAAGATGACACGTTCTGGTGTTTGCTTGTTCAAAAGCACACAGCACAAAAAGGGTGACTGCAGTGGCCTTGAACTCCTCAGGATGAATGCCAATGACATGGTTGAAGAGAGAAAAGATAAGGACAGTAACTCTCAAACGATCCAGGAATGTTGCAGTAGGAAATAACCTAAATGAATTATATCTTTAGAAGCCATGTGAAAGAAAAATGCCATTAATGTCAGCAGGTTTCATGCCTGTTATGGGCACAGTGACCATTTCATTCAGCTTGCTTCTTGGGATGTTTTCCTGAGAGAAGGAGGTATAACTGATTGGGACTCTCCTGAGAGAATGGCATGTTGATTCCCCTTAATCAGATTGAGGCACATGCATTTAGAGAATTGTTCACATAAGAATATAACTGAATATAAAGTAGCATATTAATGAACTTTATGACTTGCAATATACTCTGCTTTATTAATATCTATATAAAAATAAAATCACATTGTTTTAGTTGGTAGCTTTCAAAAGATCAGAAGCCATGTAGACTCAGATACTGGCAGAAAAAAACACACCATTTCATAATTTAAATACATTTGAACTGCCAATGTTCCAAAGAGAATTCTGAAACTTTAAAATAATATTGTGATTTGCATAAAAATATAAAATCAAGCATAAGTGAAAACTTAACGAATATAATGGATAGATTGTTAAACAGACAATATACATGTGATTTAAATATAATTTCACCGGTTACTTTTTGTTGGAAACAGAACATTCAGTCTCATCAAGCTATAGCTATTGGACAGGATATTCAATTCCCTTCTTTTATTTAAAAAAAATTAATCTCAATGAAAAGAAGAAGAGTCATAGATAGCCTTTTTGCTATTTTCTTAATTCCTATTTTTCAAAGAAAGAAAGAAAGAAATGTGAGACTAGGCTTCAGACCTCTAAAGTCCTTACTACAGTGGCTGATAGGCTAGGCAACCAGGATTAATGAGAAAATGTTTGCAGCCACCAGGAGCTACAAGCTATTTCGTGATGTGTTAAGCTTCACATCCCATTTGAGGCCATTTAAATGGTAACAGGGCCGTTGAGTGGATTGGCTGCTAAAATTCTTCATTAAGTCTTCACTCTGTAGGAATGGCTTCTTTCATTGGCTATTTCAGAGTTTATTTCTTCAGTACATTAGGTTTTCTATCACGCCACTTAGGCTGGGAGTTGATTGGGAAGAAAAGGAAAAAAGGAAAAAAAAAAATAGAAAGAAATACAACCCCCAAATGTGAGGGAAAAAGAGGAGAAAAAGATTGTAATTTATCTTCTTCAGTCACAATATCTGCAGTTAGGCCACAGCGCTTTAATTGGGTCTCTCTCACTCTGGTTTAAAAACACAACCTTGCTCCCACTGTGTCTAGCCACATTTTCTTTTTCATTTATTTTTTAAATATTTTATTTATTCATTTTCAAGGCAAGAGACACACACAAATAGAGAGAGAGAGAGAGAGAGAGAGAGAGAGAGAGAGAGAGAGAGAGAGAGAGAGAGCGCACCAGGGCCACCTCCTTGTGGGTCTGGCTTATATGGGTCCTGGGGAATTGAACCCAAGGCCTTAGGCACTGGAGGCAAGTGCCTTAACCTCTGAGCCATCTCGCCAGCCCCTCTTTTTCATTTATAACATGACACTTACATGATGATGTGCTTATATATTGGCTATGATAGTTGCTTATTATGTGATGGCTTGCTATGTTTTTTTTTTATTAGATTTGAAGTTTCTTGAGGGGAAAAAGTTTTAATGTTTGACTACTCCTGCTGTCATGTGGCTAGGAAAGGTTTTCATACACAGTAGGTACTCTGTGTGTGTGTGTGAAAGAAACATTTCTTAAATAATCATTGGACATACGATCTAAGAATATGGAGATTTCTACCTGTTTCTGACAAGGGATTCATAACTCAGCAATGGTTTCAAGAATGACCCAAATAAAAAGATTTTCAAACATTATTATTTTTTCTTAAATGGATTATCAAACACATGTGTGATCCTTGGGATTATAGATATTTTTCCTCTTCATTTGACATTGGGAAATGGAAGAATATGTAATCTAAGTATGATGCATAAGAGCATGAGTATTGGCTTTATGAAAAACATTTTTAAATCTTACAATAGTCCATGAATCTCAGCAAATGTCTGCCAACAAAACTGCATTGCAACCAGGTAATATTGATGGTACATAATGTTTTTTTTTCACAAAGTACTGACTGCTAAATATTTACTTTGCTCCTGATATAAATTCAGAACACAGATAATATTTGCCTTCACATGTAAAATTTGAGGGCATTACTGTTTCCTATCCTCAAAAGTTTGTATTTAAGGACAAATACCTTGACTTTGTAAAATGGATACTTAGCAAAGAAGAAACAAAGTGACCGAGCTTTTGAATTAAGTGCACACCGTAAAATGGTGATAAGTAGGTGAAAAGACTCAGAGTGCTCAGGTTTGAGTGAGTTAAATTTAGAATAAATCTGAGTAGAGGGCTCTAGCAGATAAAAAATACTGTTAGATCTTGAGAATACCCAAGAACAATTTTTCACGCTATAAATCTGACTAGTATTACTCCAGGAAAAAACAAATAGCAAAGAGATACAAAGATTGGAAAAAGACAATTGTGAAAGGTAAGGACCAATCATAAAGGGAGGATCATGATGAGATGTAAGAGGGGAAATTCAATGATTCCTAGTGTCAGACTACGTTCAGATAAAATCATTAAATAGGACATTAGCTTGGTGAAGTGGTGATGTACACAAGGAAGCTGAGGCAGGAAGAGTGGGAACGAAAATGAGACTGGGAAAAACATGGAATTGACCTAATCCAGAATGAAATTAAGATAGAATGTTAATTTTGGTCATCGGTCATTTTTGATAACTTGGTATGGAAGCATATATATATATATATATATATATATTATCTTTTTACCAAACAATGACAAATTAAAAAATTACATTTATAATGATAAATCTGAATCTAAAAGAAAACATAAAATTTGAAATAGCAAATGTGATGCATGTATTTACTGGTGACGTAATAATCTGTAATAGCTTGGCCAAGATTCTTTACTGATAAATCTCTGTTTATTTGCTCTGATGTCAACTAAAAAGCTGCCTGAAATGGGCATCTTGAAGAGTTAATGCATTTCTCTAAGCACTTGAGTAATAAATCACTGGGGAAAACACAATGGCATATGTCAATTTGTGAAATTTATAATGTAGGTAATTACTCTCATTACATTGTCAAATGTGACTTAGTTATCAAAAAAATCCAATACCAGGTCTCTCACAATGTAGTAATATGTAAAGAATAAAAACAACGTAGAATGGTAAATATGAAAAAAAGTCATTAACTTTGACTCTACAGTAATCAGAAGAGGGCAAAGAGCAATTTGTGACATCAGATAGTAAGGAGGAAAATATACAGAACAACATACAAATCTTCAAGGCAACTGAAACCACTAGCTTTATTATAGGTAGAAAATAAAAATTTTCCATTATATTTCTACACCCCTCCCCCTTCTTTTTCCTTTCAATTTTATAGTTAGGGCTTTTGTTAAATGTCATGATATTTAAAGCTAATTTTCAAAACTTCCAATGAACACATATGAAATTAAACAGATTATCCTGATTTTTTTTTTCAGTGTCACCTTTTCTAATTTGAATTTATGTGTATTAGAGGAAAGACATTGTAGACAGGAATTGTCAGTGGGGATTGTGAGCCTTTTTTTTCTGGTTTTGAATTTCTGGCAAACAGCTTGCCACCATGATGCAGTAAAAATAGCAGATGGGATTAATTAACTGGGTGACAACTCTTCAGACCTACCTAAATTAATATTTTCCTGCAAACAATGTATTCTGATTATCATAAAACTAGTGACATTCATAGAAATAGACTTGGTCCCCATGATTTTCAAAGTGCATGGGTAGCTCTTTTCTTTGCTTAAAGAGCTGACTTTGTCTATTACTTGTATGTAAATTTTTCTAATCATTTTCTTGAAAGAAGCAATCATATAAGAAGAAAACCATGTGTTGTCTGAAATACTTGAATTTGTCCTGAACTTAGCAACAACTCCTTCCTGTGCAGGTATAAAGGGTACAGAAGATTAATTTATTCATAGAAATTTTCCATCATAACCCCCTAAGGAAAAATTAGTTATCTTTTACATGAAAACTGTAGAACAACTCATCAACACATCATTCACATCAGGGCTATTTATTTAATCTACAGAGGATCTTAGTGTAAAATATCATTTTGTTTAAAACAAAAAGCAAGGAGTGGTTTTCTTCTGTGAAAATATATACAGATTAATAGGATGATCACAAACACAATTATTTAAAATTGTGCGGGCTGGAGAGATGGCTCAGCGGTTAATCACTTTCTTCCAGTGCCTAAGGCTCCCAGTTCAATTCCCCAAGACACACATAAACCAGACCTACGAGGTGGTGGTTCTGGCTTTCTCTCTCTCTCTCTCTCTCTCTCTCTCTCTCTCTCTCTCTCTCTCTCTCTCTCTCTCTCCTTGAAAATGAATAAATATTTTTAAAAAATAAAAAATAAAATTGTGCAATGTATCTATCCAAAATCTATTTAGCCCTTCCTTTTCTCTATCCCTTTCTTCCAAAAATAGGAGACATTCACTTAATCACCACAGCAAGTCTGATAGCCCATGAACAGTCAATGGAGACAGACACCAAAGACAACCAACACAACTCAGGGCAAAGATCCAGAGATACTTAAGATCTCAACAATAAAGCAGACTCAAAACTCACCCACCATGACTCAGGGAACTAAGCGGAAGACGAGGCGGAAAGAATGTAAGAGCCATGGTGGGGGAGAATATCCAGAGACATTGCCCATCTCAGCAACAATACACAAAGGGAGAAGAAAAAAAGAAAAAAAAAAGAAAAACTGGCTAGATCTGGTGCAGTTCATAACCCCCTAACCTATGGACAGATCCAGTATGTGCACCAAGGAAGGACCCCAGTGGGTTAGGAACAGAGAGGAGGGAAATGGGAACACCTTTACAAGAGTTGCTCATACAATGTATATACTTACTGGTAGTAAAGATATTAAATTTAAAAAAAGAAAACACACATCTTAATAATCCAAATAAAATTATTTCTAACATGCATGGCTTACAAGGTTAATTGAAAACATAAAATATTGAATTCTTAAATGTGTAAGAACAGCACCAAATAAAAGAATAAAAAAGAAAAGGTGTGTGTGTGTGTTGTGGGGGGTGGGGAGGGAAGCCTCTTTCACCATTGTGGAACTTCTAGATCTGTAGCTTCAATAAATCTTTTCCTCCCATAATTGTGCTTGGTTTGGAGGTCCATCCCACAATGTGTGACTGACTATAACACCTACAAACGCATACAGAGCCACACATAAATATCCCCTTTTCTTATCTTTATGTATTTTTTAAAATATTTTTGCTTATTTGTGAGAGAGAGAGAAAGGAAGAAGTAGATAGAATAGATACACCAGGGCCTCCTGCCATGTAAATGAACTCCAAATGAACCCATGACTTTGTGCTTCTGGCTTTATGTGGATACTGGGGAATTGAACCTAGGTCATCAGGCTTTGCAAGGAAGTGCCTTAACTGCAGAGCCATATCTTTTTTAAAAAGAAAATTACAAATAGTTACGCACAAATGAAAATGAAATAAAGAGGAACTAAAGAAATATTTGGATTCTGGATGCTAAAACAATACACTTTGATTCCTTACTAGTTACAAATTGTAAATTCAAATGTATGTTCCTTCATTCCCTCCTTCTCACCCCTTCCTTCCTTCCTCCTCTCCTTCTTTCTTTTCTTCCTTTACCTTGCCTCCTTTCCTTCATCTTTCTGTTAGTTTGTTTAGTTTTGTTCATGGTAATTTTTATTTCTCATACCCAAACTCTCCTCAAATTTATAGTAAATGAATTATCAGTAGAGCTAGTTTTGTTATAAACTAAAAAGAAATGCAGAATCTACAGGCATAAAACTAACCAAAGATGGATAAAGCCAAGGAAAACTGACGGGAACAAGTTCTCTCATTTACTCTGCAGCAAAACATCTTGAAAGTCTTTCTGGAAATGTTTTATGCAAGTGAGGCATTCAGTTTATTAAGGATTGTGTTTCAGAATACATTATTTTACAGTATGTTCTTCACTTACAAAATCTCTATTAACTCATTCAAGCCCCATGGGTCCTATTTGGCAAATGCCTGCTTTAGTCAGCCACCCAAGTAATATCTAGAAACTTCAGATGAAACATGGAAAGATGTTACAGGATAGTTCTCTAATTTAAGTCGAAACTTCCTGTTAAATATTTTATGTTTTCCTTTGCTTTAAAAGTTAGAAATATTGCTGTTGTCTGCTACTCTATCATTTTGGAAGTGTTCCTTTAATATGGAATAAAATAACGTGTGTAGAATAAGAATATTTTAGAAGTACAGCACATAGGTTCTTACTGAGTCTATATTCTTAGCATCAGTGGGAAGCAGTTTTTATTGGACTAGGGCCTCAATTCTATTTTTCTTGTTGGACATCATATGCTTATCATCTAAGCTAAAATACGTAATGACTCCTTGGATGTCTGTCCTAAATGCAACGCTCTATTCTTCAATAAAAATATGAAACATTTTAATTTAAATTTGTATTACTTGGACTATATTAAAATAATATATTGCTTTTAATAATGAAAATTACCCAATTGGAAGCCTGGTTGCCCACCCTAATTATCATCTTCACACATTCCAACATATCAAGTAAAACTTTAGCCAGATTTGAAATATTAAAAACATGAAGAACTAATGAACATATTATGTGAACTGACAAATTCTCTCATACTAACAGATTTACTTGAAACACAGTTGTGCCTTTTTTTGAAGGTACAAATTTATCATGTGATTTCATCATTTATTCATTTTAAAACTGATAAATGAGAAGCAGGGTTTCCTATAAAAACCCAAAGTTTATAAGTCTATGTAACTTATTATTAATATTAATATTTTATTCATACAGTGTAGGAATAAGTGGATGACTCACCATACATAGAATTGCTCTTTAAATCCACTACTTGATCAAATATTGATATTTTTATCTCAGTGTTCTTTCAATATTTACTTGATATTCACTTTATGTAAAATTGTGCTATTTATATCAATGGAGACCATTGGATGTCAATTCTGTTAATTTAATTATAGTAAATACCAAACAACTTCTAGCTTTATGCTAATTGTTGAGATAGTGTGAGAGAGCAGCTTCAAAATGACTCCTTAAAACACCCAATATTTATCTTCCCCGCTTTTCCACTTTCTAGTTCCTTGGGACTTTTCTTTGCCTTCTTTAACACTATGTAATTGTTGAAGATGAAGCCATGTTGATAAAGTGGAACTCTGCCTCATTACTTTTCAGGGAAGACACACAGAAATGGCTATTCACATCAGATAGGATAACAACAAATGAAATAAACCATTCCTCCCAAGTCCAGCATGGTGAATCTATGAGCTTATTGGCTTTAGTTATCGGATAAGGGGTTACACATTGAAACTTGGGCAACTCTCACCAGAAAACCTTAAAGTTGCATGGGGGGTGGTGATTACCAGAAGCAGCATCTATAGAATCCCAACACCAGTTAGGTTCATACCTCCCATATCACCCAGGTAGCTCCTCCTAACACATACAGAAGAGCAGGGGAGGGGGTAACATATGTGATAAATGAGTGGCTGCAATTCCTAGTGAGGCTTTCCTGTGTCCACGATCTTCACTGCCCTACTTCTAGGAGGGAATGCCAAGGGACCTGATCTTGTTAAGAGATCCATTGGGTGATCACCGATGCTCTGATTTTGAGATGGCAATGGCCATGTACTGCCCTAACAACAAAGCCCCCACTGAACTCTGAAACCAACACAATTTAACAGTTCCTTAATAGGCATATGACATCATTTGGCCAATCAAAGTTCCCTTCAGTTATGATGATGACTGAATGATCAAAGGATATTTAGGCTGATCTAGGCTTATCAGAGTCATCAGCCAGAGTTTGGAATGGAAATCAGGTGATTTTAACTGCTATCCTACTGTTCTCTTGAAGAGAAACTATTAATTAGTTAGTGCATTAAGGCTAACATTCTTGAATACAGCTAATTTGTTCTTGCATAACTTGTCACATAGGAAATATGCACTAAATATTTCCTATGTTCCTTTTAATATGTTTCCATGTTTCTGTTAGTCGGGAAGATAGGAGAAGCCAGAACATTTTCAGTGTTTAAATCATCAGCATCCTCAACTCCTTACATATAGACCTGCAGTAGTGTTTTTACACATCTCTCTTCAACACCAAGTGCTAACCAGGCAACTATTATGCACAATTCCCCAGTGTTATAGCTACTTTCTGGTTTCTGGGACAAAGCACCAGACCAAAATCAGCTGGAGGGAGGAATTTGCTTTATTCAGGTTTACAGACTTGAGGGAAAGCTACATGATGAGTGAGCGAAGGATAGAGAGAGCCAAGAACAAACATCACCTTTGCCATAGCACATGGACAGAGGCAGCAGGGGAGTGAGCTGATTCCAGCAAGAGGGAGCTGCTGCCTTGAATACCCATGAGCTTCTCCCCAACAATGCTCCTCCTCCTGCAAGGCTTCCAGCTCCCAAATTACAAGGCATTACAGGAAAACAACCAAGTGCAAGTCTGAATTCCATCTTAAGCATCCAAGGGCTGGGTAAGAGGTCAGTCATACTCTTCCCTAAAGGACATGCCCGTATTTGTTGAGAACTTATCACATGGTTTCTTGGATATGTTGAGAGTTTCTTTCAATGTCATATATATTCTGAAAAGCTGCATGTAGATTGTTGTGAATAACCTATTTCACTACACTTCATCAGTTATATCCTGGATAGTCATATGCTTCTTAAGCAATAGCATCTCTGATGAAGTCCTAGGGGCAGGTTTTCCTTCAAGCCCTTTCAACTCATTTTAAAGTGACTCATGTGACAAGATCCTGCTAGAATTTATTATGAGAAAGTAGGTTTTGTGTATGTAAAAAATTATGATAGGGGCTGGAGAGATGGCTCAGCGGTTGGGGCGCTTGTCTCCAGTGCCTGGGGTCCCTGGTTCAGTTCCCCAGTGCCCACGTATGCCAGGCCCACAAGGTGGTGGCCCTGGTTCTCTATCTACCTATCCCTATCTATCTATCTCTATCTCTCTGTCTCTCTGCTTGAAAATGAATGAATGAAATATTTTAAAAAATTTATGATAGTTATAATGTTAATGACAATATCTCCAAATAACAGGAAAGTTGTCAAAACTGTATTGTCCATCCAAGAACAATAAACCTCTGAAACATATTTTAATGGAATTTTTTCTATATTATTACTTTCATAATTTTATAGTCATTTAATTGATATGAGAGAAAAATGAATGAGAATGAAATAGAGAGAGGTAATGGCATTTCTGGACTTGTTGCCACTGAAAATGAGCTCCAGTCGCATGTGCCACTTTGCACATCTGGTTTTCATGGGTCCTGGGGAATTAACCAGGGACCTTGAGGCTTTACAAGCAAGTATCTTTATCTGCTCAGCAAACTCTCCAACCCTTTCCTTTATTATTGTTGTACATATTTTCTGAAAGTTTATATAATCTAAACAAACGATTATAAATTTTAAAAGTGCCATAAATATTTTTGAAAGTTAGTGGGCAAAGGTGCATTAACCCTGCCTGAGAAGAAAATAAGTGGACAGACTTAAGACAATTGTTCTCAGAACTCAATAGTCAAAAAAAAATCTTATTACAAATATATCGGTTCCCTATCTCTTCCCCATGCATGTTACACACATTGTTAATGCATGTCAGATAAAGTGCATACCTGAAGTCAGTTTCCATTTTATGAGGCTTCTCTAACATTTCTATGTGGAGGCTTAAACCTTCCAACAACAAAGCAAATTTGGGTAGTAAAGCAGAGAACTATTGATTAAAAACTAGTAGATAAATGTCAAGGCTAACCTGTACGAGGATGTTGAAGTCATCCACAGAAGATCTTAATGACTTTTGCTTAAAAGTAACACAAAATATTATCTCACTGATACTTAAATCTTAATGTGTAAAAATAAGTCCTGGAGTATTTTTTTAGAGATATCTGTGATCTCTATCCTCAAATATTTTTATTGAATTGTTTTGGGGTGGAGCCAAACTATCGGCTTATATCCACTTCCCCAGATTCCTTGGCTGCAGGTGTTCCAGGCTCTAAATCGTGTAAAACACTGCTTTGGAGTAATGTAGATGTTAACTTATTTCATTATACCTGTAGGAATGGAGCACAGAGTCCCTCGCCAGATGCCTGCTTGCCTAAGGCTTGCCGAAGCTAACTCCTTCCATGGAGAGCTGGGTTAATATCCCTAAGCTTCCTTAAAGACACAAGGCAATTAACTGATCAACCAAAAACTGAATATGTCATTGAAGAAAAGAAGCAATGGAAGGTGTTTATTTGCAAACCTGAGCTATGATCATAGCTCTTCAAATAGAGCTGTGTGAAATCCAGGCTCCTTTCTCTCAGGCTGAAAGAAGCATCGTGCCACATGGTTCTCTGCCATCAAATAGATACTTTACTGATCTGTTTCATTGGAAAAACAGAGATGACAAGTTCTTCCACTAAAATGAAAAAAAAAAAGGATTCAATAGTGTGTGTGTCTGGAACATTGATTCCAAGAATTGCAAAGGCTACTAAGGCAAGCTGAGATGTGGAATATCATCTTCAAGATAAATATTAACTTTCAGAAACGGAGTCAGTTACACTTTGCCAAATGTTTTATAATGAGGACAAATGATGATTGCGTAGTTCTCTGACAGAAGCAAGATTAGCATTTTATGATTATTTTAAACTGCCTATTTTTGTATTTTCCATATTAAAATAGCATTTCTTTCCTTTTAAGAAAGAATTTTAGAAGGCAAAGAAAAAATTAGAGTTAAAGTTATATAAATATTACTCTATCTAGGTACTTATCATCATTTTATAAGTATTTCTTTTGGGGTGTTTTTTAAGTAGGGAAATATTCTGTTACTCATATGAAAACTATTTCATATCTTATTAGTGAAACAGGTCTTAGAAAGTTTATTCTATGTAAGAGCCATGGTGGGGGAGAATGCCCAGAGACATTGCCCCCCTCAGCCACAATACACAAATGGGGAAGAAAAAAAGAGAGAAAAAAACTGGCTCCCTCTGGTGCAGTTCATACCCCTTAAACTATCAGATCCAGTATGTGCACTGAGGAAGTACCCCAGTGGGTAGGGGATAGAGAGGAGGGAATGGGGACACCGTCACAAGATTTGCTCATACAATGTATACACTTATTCATAATCAAGATATTAAAAAGAAAGTTTATTCTATTTTAACTGAATAGCTTTAATAAAAATTTTCAATAATAGCTATTTACTAATCTACCAATGTACATGATATAAATTATTAACCTATTATGTGTGGTTGAATATTCTGGATATTTTAACTTTAAAACGGTCTTTTTAATAATAAATCTCCCATTATTTTTGAATGGGCTATATGTAATTTACTGATAAAATTAATATTATATATAAAGTTAAAGGTAAAGTGATTTAGTCTTGTAAGAAAGAGTAAACCACAAGACATAAAAGATTTATATTATCAAACAAATATGCAATTCTTTAATATTTAACACTCACATGAATTTTCAGGAGAAGAGGAAAAAAAGACAGCTTTACAATTTCCGAACTTTATACACTGACAAGGGGATTTTTATGATCATGTTTTCAAGGCGGAAAGCAATGTGGTGACAGCCAATTTCTCTATCACCCATTTCGATTTTTAAAGGAAAGATAGAACTGTAGAAAACCTAGAAATTTATATTTTACAACTAGCCTCAAAGTTAACAAAGTCAAAAATAAGAAAGAACATAGGTTCCTCCCTTCGAACTTCTTAACATTTTTTTTTTCTTCCTGCACATCAGGGAGGATCAGAAAACAGGTAGGGAGGCTTCTTACAAAGGTGCATCTGTCTGTCTTGGCAGCAGGAGCTTGGAAGTGAGCAATGAGGGCCCACACTGGCCTACCTAGCAAACCCAGGGATCTTTGAAGATGGTAGAGATTGAAAGAGCCTACATTTTCTAGTGCACAACAAGAACACGCTTTTCATCTTTGAAGAACTATTCCTTTGATTTCCCTTGGACCCCTGGTGCACTTCAGCAGAACACTGAGTCTATAGAACCCATCTATAAATACATGATCTTAAATTAATATCAGCATCATCAAACAGATGGGACTCTTCCAGTTAATTCTGCGTGTTGTGGCTGATCTTGGATGTTTCCTGGTTTGAAAAAGAACCCTTATGAACCAGTGAACTCCACTGTTGCTAAGAGAATCTCTTCACTAAAATAAGAAAAAGGAGAGATGAGGTTAAAATTTACCCAAAACACCCAGCTTCAATCTTCTCCCTCCATCTTTCTAAAGTAACTTAGAGGCCTTTCGAGCAAAATTATAGTCCTTCTTAACTAAAAGAAATTATATTTGGAATGGGTTAGTGTTTTACCATTTTTTTTTCCTTTTTCCTTTTTCTCTAAAACCAGAAATTGCCTTTACATGGTGATTTCTATCTGCCCAAATAGTCCTAAAACCACTACTAAGAAAATACTTACATATATAAAATTGCTACCTTGGGTTTGACCAATTATAGAAGAAAAGCTATCATTCCCATACCCTTAAAAATGACATTTCCAACTGCTTCACACAGAGCATGCCCCAGGGGTTCTTGGAGACTCTGAAGTAAAAATTATCCATGTTCATTGCTCAAGATTTTTGAGGTGTGACAGATATTCCTTAAGTCTTTTTACCAAAAATTTCAAAAATGATCTGCTATGATTTTGTACTCATGAAAGAATGTTCAGCATACTTTTTTTCTCTTTCTGACCAGGAATATGTACTTTTTTTTATTTTGGGAAATGTTTCATGCAGCACAAATTGCCATCAACTTGGCTATATAGCTGAAACTTTCATTAAATATCTGATTCTCTTGTCTCCACCTTCCAGGTTCTGGGATTGTAGATGTGTGCCACCATCAACAGGGGGAGTACATATTCTTGTGCTGTAAGACTTCCCCTTAGGTATTCTTGAATATCCCTGTCTAAGGGCCAAAGGTAAAGAAGGAGTATATATGATTTGCTAAAGCAATAAATTCAAGTGAATGAGGATGAGAGAGAAGTGAGATGACAGGGGACAATAAGAATTGAGCACAGATTGAATATGTATCATATTTATGTATTAAAGAAAATACTAGAGTTTATTTAACTTTTATTGAATGAGTTCACACTTTAATCCCACAATTCAAAAATATATGAGAAAGTTGAAGTGGCATGCATTCTATTATGTTGCAAATTATCTTCACGGAAACATAGTTCCATATCATTGGACCACATTAGGGGCACAAGAATCAAGCCTTGCAAAAGTCCAGAATTTAGGTCCTCGTAACAGGTTAAAATTGCCTATCAAAATATGTTTTCCTATTAACAACTCAGTTCTTGGCAAAAAATAATGAAATCATTTAAAAATAGGACATAGAGTAAGATTCTGTCTTTATACAGGTATAAGAAACTTAATTATCATCTGAAAGACTTCAAACTTGAAATTCTCTTTTTATGTTGCTAATGTTGAGCATGGTTGCGGTGAATATATAACAAATATTTAATATTAGTGTGTGATCCATGCTCATGGATAGGGAGAATCAATATAGTAAAAATGGCAATCCTGCCAAAAGCAATCTACAGATTCAACACAATGCCAATAAAAATCCACACCTCCTTCTTCAGAGACATTGAAAGAATAATCTCAAAATTTATTTGGAAGGGTAAGAGACCTCAAATAGCTAAAACTATTCTGAGCAAAAAACAAAAAAAAAATTACGCAGGAGGTATCACCATACCTGACTTTAAAACATACTACAAAGCCATAGTAACTAAAACAGCATGGTATTGGCAGAAAAACAGACAAGTCTGACCAGTGGAATAGACTTGAAGACCCAGACTTTAATGCAAGTAACTTCAGCTTCTTAGTCTTCGACAAGGGTGCCAACAATGTATGCTGAGCCAAAGATAGTATCATCAACAAATGGTGCTGTACAAATTGGATAAACACATGTAAAAAAATGAAAATAGACCCACTTCTTTCAACATGCACAAAGATCAACTCCAAATGGATCAGAGACCTCAATATTAACCGTACAACCCTAAACACCCTGGAAGAAAAAGTAGGAGGAACCCTACAGGAGATAGGAGTAGGGAACAACTTCCTGAGCAAATCTCCAGTAGCCCAGGAAGTTCAACAGTCACTTAACCAATGGGACCTAATCAGGCTCAAAAGCTTCTGTACAGACAAAAACACCGTTCTCAGAGTCAATAGACCCCCTTCAAACTGGGAAATGATTTTTGCCAGCTACAACTCAGACAGAGGCCTAATTTCCAGAACCTACAGAGAACTCAAAAAAATTAATAACAAAAACCCAAATTACCCCTCACAAAATGGGGCACTGATCTCAGCAGAGAATTCACAGAGGAGGAAACACAAATGGCGTTCTCTCACCTGAGGAAGTGCTCAGCATCCTTAAGCATCAAGGAAATGAAAATCAAAACCACAATGAGATACCACCTTTCCCCAGTCAGAATGGTAATCATAAAGAAAACCAACAACAATCATTGCTGGCGAGGATGCGGGAGAAAAAGGAACCCTCATTCACTGCTGGTGGGATTACAAACTTGTTCAACCACTATGGAAAGTAGTGTGGAGACTCTTGAACAGAATGGACATAGATCTACCAATGGACCCAGCTATCCCTCTACTAGGCATCTACCCACAAGATGTCACATCTCAATGCAGAAACATTTGTACAACTATATTTATAGCAGTTCAATTTATAATAGCCAAGAATTGGAATCAACCCAAATGTCCATCCATGGAGGAATGGACAGCGAAACTGTGGTATATTTACACGGTGGAATTTTACTCAGCTGAAAGGAAAAATGAGATATCGAAACTTAGGAAAAAAATGGTCTGACTTCGAGCAGATCTTACTAAGTGAACACTAGAAAGAACAGAGAATTGAATGCCACATATTCTCCCTCATATGCGGTCCTTAACCAGGATAACCGCTTTCCTTATACAGACTAATAGAAAGAAGTGAGAGGTTATGAATGAGGGGTAAGGGATGGGGGGAAGAGAATGGCTTAAGCATGAGGCTAAACCAAATTAGGTTCAAAAACATAAAATCCTCACAAGCATACTGTAACCTAGTGAGCAAATAGTGGGTGTCGACTGGCAAGAGGGGCCATAAGTATTAGGGGAGAGAGTCTAAGCCTGTGAATAATTGATCAGTCTGACAACCCCTGGTCCCAGCCACCGGTTCCTTCCCTTACTGAGCTGTTGACCAAAGTGACCCATGGGGTTCCAAAAACAAGACAGAATTTTGTCAATCTCTTGAATGACCTCCCTAGGCCTGAGGTAAAACCCTGTTACTGAAGAAACCACAGAATGCCATCGATCAGCATTGAGAGACCCTTCAAGGTCCCGAATGGTATCCAGCCCCCAGATGGTAGTTAATGAGGTGCTAGAAGGCACTGCACAAGCTGCAGGGGAAGCTGATCAAAGATGCTGGAGTAAACAGAGACCACCTTGGGCATGAAACACAAACTACGGCCATGAGTAGGCTGACCACACCTCCTACTGGGATAGAACAGCGAACCAAGAAAGGAGCACTAGTGCAATGGAGGAGCCTGGGCCTGGGGGAGACAATCAACAGCTTTTGAATTCGGCCAAATATTCCACTCAGTGAGGGGAAGCCCGTGACTGGAACTGGGGAATCAGTGAGATATGCACCAGATCCCGTACTCTTGGGCTCACAAGAAAAGATGCACTATGGGACCGATTGACGGGGAGGCTACTAAAATAGAATCTAGGTAATCCAGAATTGTGTATATTTGTTAACCTATACTGACCTCACACTCCGATGGAGATTGTGTTTGTATTTTTCAGGATGCAACGAGAGAGTTGTGGCCCATCTAAACCTACCAACCGACTGTAGGCCGATAGCAGAGATTCTCGCAAGAGATGAGCCACCACAGTCATACCGTGGAGGATCCATATGGAGCCCTGCAGAGAATGATGGGATGAACAAGGGACCCACAGCCACAGCCATTCAATCAACACAGGATAAGCCAGGGTGACAGAAACCAACAATTTTCAACACAAAGCCCCCTAAGCTCACAACATTAAAGTAGCCTTAATACTCACCCACCACGACTCAGGGAACTGAGAGGAAAAGGGGGCGGAAAGATTGTGAGAGCCATGGTGGGGGAGACTATCCAGAGGCATGGCACCCCTCAGTAACAACACACTTGGGCCAGGAGAACCAGGATGAGTACTAGGTTATACATGGTGCCCTGCCACAAGGACTGATCCATACGACCCATGGAAGAGGATATCCAGCTGATTGGGGTTGGGGAAGGGGGCATTGGGGAATTGGGGATAACAACTCATTGTTTTCCCACTAAATAATGTAACTCATTATGGTCAATAAATATATATATTAAAATAAAAATATATATATTAGTGTGTGATTTGCTATTTTCTGGAAACTTACTATGAATCAATCTCTTTAAATCTCATACGACTCTATGAGTCCGATTTTCACAACCATATTACAAAAGGTACAGAAAGAAAAGACTAAATAAAAAAGTGTAACTTGCTTATTGTTCATAGCTATTGCACTTATATACAAATGTAAGTAGCTTGGTTCTGAGGCCAGGACTCCATGGCCTCTTAAGGCATGCAGTGGCTTTCTGTGATAACAGTAATTATTGTGGTGGTTTAGGACAAACAATTACAGTTTAGGAGACAGTCCTATTCACTGGGCTAACTCTGAGTGACAGGTAGGCTGCACTCTTGTGGTACTTACTAAAAGGTAATGTTTCTAGACTCTTCCTGTTTCCGGACCTGTTGGCATTCCATGGTCCCTGACTCTACCATTCCCATTTCTCTTTCCATTATTCCACTGCCTTCTACCCAATTTATCTGAAGTTGACAAGAAACTCTATGATTTTACTGAGGACTCAAATATGTAATCCAGGAAGATCTACCCATGACAAAGCATGACTCCTCAGGTCCAGTGCCATTCACAAGTCACAGAAATTAAGACTTATTATCCTTGGTGGGGTCACTTTTGAACTCACCACACTCTTTCTCAAAGGTTTTCTGTCTATCTAAGAAGACTTTAATGTGACAAATCACAAACACTTATCATGCTTTAGTTAGCTAGCAAGGAGTTAGGGTAATATCCTGTGTTTGGCAGAGAAGAGTTTGGATAATAGATTACAGGAAGGAAACTTTACCAAGTTCCCCAACAAAAATGGGTTGTGTGTAGATTTCCATCCTAGCAAGCTGTGCCCATTAATTTTTTTATTCATGCAATGGTATAAAGCACAGGACTTTGGCATATCTAAATATAGCAGTCTATTTGAGAAGATGCCAAAAAGCTAGGGAAGCCATCCTATATGAGATTACTTACTTCAAAGTTAAGAACTCAGAGTGGAATATAAGAAGTGGAAACAACAGCTTAATTTTAGAAAGAATGTACAGTTTTAAAAGGCGAGATATAATTGCTGAGACATCACACACTAGCTTCTGGAAACTTTTGTGGAGTAAAGGTGGTGATGAAGAGCAGAAAACACTGTGGAAGGCATCAGAATATATGTAGAAATGCTCTGAAAACTCAATCCATGATTCCGTTGTTAATGTACCAACATTGACCCATTTTTTGGTACAGAATAAAACTGAGGAGTCATATTTGCCATTCTGCTGTCTCTCATTCTGAAGTTCACTGCCCAGAATTGTTTTCTTAGCTCTTAAACTTCTCTCAGACTCATCCTTCAGATACATTGACTTTTCTGTACTGTGATTGTCTTTTGCCAGGTTTGTCTGAAGAGCCTATTGACAAATAGGGAAAATGAAGCATATTCTCGCTTTATTGATATATTCAAAGGTCAATGTATTTATTTATTAGAGCCTAATAAACTAGGATCGTCATATTCTGAGTATTGTAACAAGAATGATCTATGATCGCTTACACTAAATGAAATGCAAGCAAGTTCAATCCACTCTAAACTACTGAATGAAAACTAAAATGAAGTAGAATTTAGATGTGAACATCATAAGAAATGATACCAAAATATATGAAAACACATTTTTGCATTAAGCTAAATGTTTTCTCTTAGAAAAAATTCCATTAAAAATAAGCATGAGTGAGCCTGTGTCCTTTGTAGACATTTATTCTAGGGTTTACTAAATTATATTAAGCTGCTACAAGAAAGGACACATATGGGATGACTTTTCATTTGAAATTTTGTTTCTTATACTAGGGTTCATCAAGCTGTTTCATATTTATTTCTCTGATTAATGATATGTCAAAATTCTAATTCTAGTACCAATTTATGGTGTGTTGGCAACGGGAGAATGAAACAACAGGCAGAATTGATTTTTATCCATTTTCTTTGAATTCCAGTAAATGTTTCTCAAATGTGCTTTTTTGTTGAAACCAAACTAAATATTATAGTCTTATTTCTCTAAACTAATAATTATATTTCTTCTGAGACTTGAGAATTTCTCAAAGTATAATCGTATAGACAAGTGATGTGATTTAATTTGTCAGTCATTCTGAATTAGAGGCTGCATGTTTCAGAGTGCCTACAATTAAGTTCCATTATTCATAAAGATATATCCTATATTTAAAATTTTATTTACTAGATATAGGCTTCATTGGAATTTTAAAACGGAATATAAAAGCTGGAAATTGGCAAGAAATGAAATGTAAATGAAAACAGTCAAGAGAAGTGAGAGTCTGTGAAAGAGGTGAAAGGAATGGGGGGAAAGGGGGACTTATACATTACGCTAAACCAATAAAGAATCAAAATGTAACTGAATCATTAAAACAGACATTGATTCAATCAGAAAAGGAGAGATGAAATAACATAAAGAATAATATGATGGTTATGTTTTGTTGTCAACTTGGATCTTTTTAATTATCATGGGTGAGTCTCTGAGGATGTTTACAAGAAGGCAGCCTCTCAGTAGGGGGCAGGATGTAAAGAAGTTCAAAGAAGCTAGAAGTAAACATCCTTTCCTGTGTGGGCAGTGCAGGAAGGAAATTTCAGAGACTCAGGAAGCCATTAAGTCAGGGAAAGGGTTGTAAGACCCCACCTTAAGCCTATATAAAGGGGAAGAAATTCTCTTCTTGGCCACTCCTGCCTGTATGCTGTTCTGTGTGTGTGGTGTTGGTGATGGGTTTTTCTCTCTACTCGGCCCTATGAAAGAGGGCCAACCTCTTTTGTTGTTAGGGAACTTCCCCTCAGTCTGTAGTTTCAATAAATACTTTCCTGCAACAAATTGTGCCTGGTTTGAAGATTTATCCAAGTGGTGTATGGCTAACTATGACAAATAATATCAATTTTTTTTTAAAGAAAGGGGAATTAAAGCTTGGAATTTTGATGCACACCTTTAAGCCCAGCTCTAGGGAGGTTGAGGTTGGAGGATTATAGTGAGTTCAAGGGTAGCCTGGGGCTAAGGAGTGAGTTTCTGGTTAAGTGGTGCAAGATTGAGACACTACCTCCTTGCAATAAATTAAAAATGAAACAAAACAAACAAATAAAAAAACAAGGAATGAAAAACTCACAACTCATCTAATTATGAGATGGACATTCAGTTCACCTTCTTAGCAAGTTCCATAATATCAGGGGAGTTCTAAAGAAATACATCTACTTATACAGCCAATAACCTCATAAGAGTAGAGACCAGGGCTTTGAAATTATTATGGTTTTCTGTGTTATTATTGAAACTGAAAATAAACGACTAAGTTAGACAAGAAAAATAACATAGACATTTGTGGTCAGATGATACGCAAGCCACTTCATATATATATATTAATTATACATATAATCTAATCTAACTATGAAATAAGCCTAAATCTAGTTTGTAAAGATTTAGGGACATATTTTCTCAGACATAACTATCTTTGCCAAAGTTCGAATAGTGGGCATGTGCTTCCAAAAACCCTACTCATACTTACGAATCTTGCCACTTTACAAGTAACGACAAAACTGTTATTTCAACAGTATTTATCATACAAGACTCCTTGGAGACACGATGATAATGGGATTTTGAATGTGGAATATAGAGAATGTGGCATGGCCCATTTCAAATCACTGTTGCAACAAGTTATCTTATTCTACCAGGAATTTCCTTATATTATCGTTAATTGGTGACATAGAGGCTCACCTTCCTTCCATTAGTCAAGGAGAAACTGGAGTCATGCATGCACAATCAGCACATACCGTGGGATTTGGGAGAAGAAAATAGAATGTGACTCAAATAGAGACTCTTAACTTAAAAGTGTGTGAGGTAGCTGATTAGTTTTTCAAATAGATGGTGTTCAGAAATAGATATGAAGGAAAAAGCTATGTGTTCACAGAGTCTCGGTAATACTGCCCGTGTCTGGAGGAGTAGAACTATTTGTTAACAATGTAAATATTTCTCTTTGTAAATCACTCCATTTCCATCTTTTCTCCCCTCAATTTTCTGTTGGGGAATGATCTCTTCATCCCAGTATATAGGTTTCATGGGAGGGTTATTTCTATTGATGGCTTCATACATCGGAATAGAAATTAGCTGTTCTTGAAAATCAAGAGAGTCTTGAATACTCTCCTGCACCAGAAGCTCCAGGGGACCATTAAGTGGCTTGAACACTTAATCCCTGAGGCTCCTGAGAAGCAAGGGGCAAGCAATGAAGCCGACTAAGTCATTCAACATCCTGACCATATTGCTTCCATTACCAGGTCTTTACCGTTCATCATCCTTCTGTTTGGTTTCTTGTTTGTTTTCACCCTTGATACTGCATCCAATAAATGTATTTTACATACATAGAGTGACTACTGGTAAATTGACTTGGAATTAAACTCAATAGGAAATGATAGAGGTAATGTACAAATTCTGTAATATCATGTTCTTGAATCTTTTAAAAATAAACAATTATTTCTCAGTAAGGCACTTATGGAGTTTTTTGAGTAAACTGGTGCTTAAATCTTTCTGCCCTATTTTATCATGCCTGTTTTCTTGCTTCCTATATGAATAGGAAGTAGCATTGATAAAACTGAAAAAAATAAACTTTTCTTCAAAGAAACAATAGGGATTCAGTGCTATGTATTTTGTACATTGAAATCATTATAAAGAAAAATATTATTCTGCTGAAAAGTTTCATATGGTTACATATGAAACACACACACACACACACACACACACATATATATATATATATATATATATATATATATATATATATATATATATATATATATATATATATATATATATACATACATACATAAATACACATAGTTACACATACTTCAATACAAGACACCTTTGTAATTTGGGATTTCAAATAAAATCAGTTATTGAAAAAACTGAGAAACATCATTGGTTTCAAATATTCTCAGTTCATAAAACAATATCTTTTGATCAATTATTTTGCTATTAATTATGCTATGCAAAACATAAGTACAAAAGTATCACCAACAGTTGATGTACATTGTTTTCTATGGGAGGACATTGGGAGTGGCATATCTTATTTGATAGTTTTGCCTAACAATGCTGTCCTCTAAGTGTTCAGAACAAAATAATAACACAATAATCTAAGCATGCTGTCATGCATAACCTTCTATATGATGCAGTATATATTAATGTCATGGTTTGATCCAGGTGTCCCCCACATACAAATGAATGTGTTCTGATAGATCGATCCTCAGCTGATGGCAATTCGGGATTTAGAACCTCATTAGAGCTGTGTTGTTGGGGTGGGCTTATGGGGGTTATAAGCCAGCTTCCCCTTGCCAGAGTTTGGCACACCTTCCTGCCGCTGTTTGCAGTGCTGTGGCAGAGGTGATGTCCAGCCCTCTGCTCATGCCATCATCTTCCTTGCCAGGATGGAGTCTCCCCTCGAGTCCGTAAGCCAAATAAACCCATTCCTCCACAAGCCGCTTTTGCTTGGGTTCTTTCTGTGCAGCAACAATTAAAATAAAAATACATGGCTAAACTCCTTGGGATGCAATTTTAGTTTAATTTTTAAGAAAATTCACAACCAGAAATTCTCAATACAAGAGAAGCAGAGAGGGTGAGGGAGAGAGAGAGAAAGAGAGAGAGAAAGAGAGAGAGAGAGAGAGAGAGAGGAGAAGTGAGAAGATGGACAGATGTAGACAAGGATTAAGGGAGTGGGAAGTAAAAGAGGAAGGGATTATTAGCGATCTTCTAACTCTGTGACTTCTGATTATTTCTTTACTACCTTGTGTTTGATTCCCTTCCCAGTCAGCTCTACAGAAATGACACTCAGTCTTGAGGTCTATATCTTTTTTTTTAAATTTTAATTTATTCATTTTCAAGCAGAGATAGAGAGAGAGAGAGAGAGAGAGAGAGAGAGAGAGAGAGAGCACCAGGGCCATACCTTATGGGTCTGGCATATGTGGGTACTGGGGAATTGAACCAGGGGCATAAGGTACTGGAGGCAAGTGTCTTAATGGCTGAGCCATCTCTCCAGCCCAGGTCTATATCTTTTTAGTAAATGGACACATTTAAAGTCTATATGAGCTCAATTCTGATCAATGAGAAACTGGGTCTGCTATCACTTTGATTTTGGAAATGACTCAGATTGATGATGTTGAAGATCATGACCTGGCGAGAAGCAGCATGAGATCTAAAAGTACTAGAGCCCAGATGCCTGGAAGACTGACAAGCTTTTTCGTAAATAAAGACTCAGAATTTTTCTCTCACTATCCAACCAAGCATGCCACTCATTCTCACTGTGCTTACCCTTCTGGCTGCTTTTATTTCTAATTTTTTTCTCCTTCTCTCTCGTTCTGTTTGTCTATCTCTGTCTCTCCTCCCTCACTCTCCTGAAAAACACTGTTTATCAACCTTGCCTAATTTAAATACTAGATGGAAAATATACATCTATGTTGTAAAGGACACAGTTTCAGGATATGGTGAAGGAGGTAAGCTTCCACAGAACTAAGCAAACATGGACATCTGTGGTTGCAGGACTCAGCTATATCAAGTAAATCTAAATCAACTTCTAAGGAGCAATATCTGTCTGAAACAGAGCTGGGTGTGGTGGTGCATGGCTTTACCCTAGCAGTTGGTAGGCTGAGGTAAAAACATTATTGTGTGAGGCTAGCCTGGGACTACAGATTGATTTCCAGGTCAGCCTAGGCTAGAGTGAGATCCTACTTCCACTAAAAACAAATGGGAAAAAAATAAAATGGTGAGACATTCACCATGCATTAAAGAAAATAAGCAGATGGGAAAGAAAATCAATTTAATAAGTGGTTTCTTTATGGCAATTGTTTTTAACATTACCTCTCTGTTAAAATGATTTTTCCCCTGGTACGTATACATTTATGCTTAAATTAATATGTTGCTATATCCCAAGCATATGTTCCTTGGGTATTCAGGTACCTTAGTTTTGATTACCTGAACTAAATAGAGATGCATCAAATGATATTTTTCACAGGATTTGAGATGATACTGAAGATATGCCATCATCTTTCCGATCCCCCCCCCCCCCCCGTTCAGTAGCATTGAGTATGGGTGCTCACCAACACATTTGAAGACGTACCGCTCTGTTTAGTAAAATTGGTCCTGTATATTTCCTTCATGCCTAATAATATGTGATTCTGGATTGTGGTTTATAATGCCCCAATTTGGCCTTCCTAACTTGCTTCTCTGAAGTTACGTTCTCACCATAAGTGAATGCTCTGCAGACAGCTTACACAGGGGGAGCCTCTCATCACCTGGGGTCTCTTTTCTAAATGCTCTGTGAACAGCTTACACAATGGAGACTCATCACCCGGGTCCCTTTCCCTTAAGTCAGTTTACTTGTCTCATCCACATCTCATCCCAACCAACCTTGTCTACCAACATTTATGCTTGAATAAGTCATAAATACTTTTATTTTTCCATAATTCTGAACCCTAAGAACATGAGCAAAAATAGTGGGGACAATTTCAATTAAAAACTCATAATAATAAATGATGTGTGAGTGTGTTTGCGTGTGTGTGTGTCTGTATGTGTGTGTGCGTACACGCATGTGTGTGGGAGGGAGGGAGGGAGGGAGGGAGGGAGGGAGAGTTGCAAGTGAGCCATGGCACTTGTCTAAGGGACAGAGAACAATCCTGGGTGTTGATTCTTGCCTTCCATTTTGTCATGGTTGCTCTCCAGTAGTCAACTTGACAGGGTTTTAAATCTCCAGGGAAACCAATCTCTACCCATGTTTATGAGAGATTTTGGGGATTTGATTAGGTGAGACGAGAGGACTTACCTTCACTGTGGGCAGCACTATGCCATGGGCAGGGATCCTACTCTAAATAATAAGAGAGCAAGAGCGAGAGCGAGAGCGAGAGCGAGAGCGAGAGCGAGAGCGAGAGAGAGAGAGAGAGAGAGAGAGAGAGAGAGAGAGAGAGAGAGAAAGCTTGCTGAGCATTCAGCATTCATTGCTTCACTCTGCTTTCCTCACTGAGGACTGAACATGACAGGTTCCTACTGCAGTGCCTTCCCAGCCCTGATGAACTGTAACCTGAATTATAAGCTGAAATAACTCATCCTCCCTTGAAATGGTCATTATCAGATATTTTGTCTCAGCAGCATGAATGAAACTAATACATACTTTGAGAAGGATTTTTGGTGCTTGTCGCTACACTCACAAGGAGAGTGAGCTTGTGAGCTTCTCATGCCTGTGTTTCTGCCACCAATTTCACTTCAGGTGTGCTGTGTCTTGTATTCATGCTTGTGCAGCAAAATGCTTCATACAATGGACCATGTGCTTAGCCCTCAAAGTAGAACCTTAGTAGCATAATGTTTGGCTGGCTATCTGGACTTTATGTGTCCACTTAGCCAAAAACAGAGGCATCTTACCCTTTATGGACCATGACCATCCAGCAATAGGCTGTTGACTGTTCTCAGTACCAGCATGGATTCTTCCTACTCTATGGAGCAGACTGAAAAGCCAACTCGGTAACAGTTGGTTACCCTCATGACTGACTTGCCACTATTGTACCAGTGGGCACATCTTGCCTGTTAGATCTGTTTTGTATGTAGGATATGTTAATGATTAAGACTGTTGGTGACTTCCCTTCCACAGCAGCCTGCATAACACTTATCATTGTTCTTTGGCTAAATGAATACATTCGGACTATTAAATATCCCTCTTAATGGTTAGGTTTATAACCCTGAATTAGAGCTATCCTGAGTGTAGTTCGGAGAGGCATCTGCTTGCAGATTGGGGTGAATCCTAGGCTGACTCATCAACCACAAGAAGAGACAGTCAGATGCCCAGCACTGAGTGACATATCTGTATTGCAACTGCCATTGTTGAGTGAACACCGAGGAAGAGGAGGTAGCGGTGTGAACATCAGGGCTGCCCTCACATTGAGCCAGAGAAAATTCTCTAAGGAGGTGACAATAGATCCTGGGGAGATGCAAATAAGATGCTGAAAATAAGATGATGTTGTGAGCTAAGTGATAAATGAGATATCTCTATTATACCCTCCTATGTTCAGGGAACATTGCAGAAGAGGGAACAGAAGTAATATAAGAGTCACAGAGTGGAAAAGAGTAATTTAGGGCATTGTTCCATAGACATGAACTAACTGGTGCTTTCATGATATCAGAGTAGAGGTTGTTGTAACCACAAACCTACCTGAGAACAAAGAGAATGACACTGATGCAGAAGGATTACTGGAAAAGAGGAGGGGGATACAGGTGTGGAAGGGGTCAAAAGAAGGTGAGTGATAGGAGCCAATAGAGTCAAACTACAGTATGTTAATTTATTAAAATTCTCAGCTAAACCTCTGGTGCAGTTCATATCCCCCTAACCTAAGGACAGACCCAGTATGTGCACCAAAGACTTACGCCAGTGGGTAGGGGACAGAGAGGCGGGAAACAGGGACACATTAACAAGATTTAATCATACAATGTATATAATTATTCATAGTAAAGATATTAAATAAATTCTCAGCTAATGAAAAAATATAAACAGAATAATATTTTGGACTTCCATGTATCAAAATATTTCTAAAAACTATAAGCAGTGTTCAGGAGATTAAAATGAAAGAAATATTTGTAAAAAGATTATAATATGAGGAAGTCATTGGCTCAACATATTTATTGTCTTAACCAGTTGATTAGTGAAGTTGTTTATAAGTGTTAACTTTAAGACTAGTGCTGGGCTAGGGAGATGGCTCAGTGGTTTAAGGCACTTGCCTCCAGTGCCTAAGGCCCTGTGTTCAATTCCTCAGTACCCACATAAGCCAGACTCACAGGTGGTGGCCCTGATGTTCTCTCTCTCTCTCTCTCTCTCTCTCTCTTTCTCACTCTCTCTCTCTCTCTGAAAATGAATAAATAGAATGTTTTTAAAAACAATTTAAAAAAAAGAATAGTGCTAATTTTCAGAACTGCATAGTGTTTCTTGTGGAAGCGTTTGCTGATAGCAGACATAATTTGTAATGATGGGGTTATGAATCATTTTGCAATCAAAAGAGTCTGCCATGACTTGTCTGCACATTTGATACCAACTGTATTTCAAATACCCTATTCTTCCAAGCCCTAGAGACCATGCTTTGCAAACAAAAACAACATAGATCGATTCGCAATTCATAATCACTCTGTCTCTGTGATTACCAACAGAAAAGTCTCTTCTCTACTGTCATGATCCTAAGAAACCATGTTAATTTTTTCAGTCTTTTTGGCCTTGGTTGCCTTTGGAAGCCTCTTGTGATCATGCCAGACTCCTATGCAGTCCCCCTGCATGTTCATTCCCCTCTTTCTGTTCTTAAAGCATACCCTGTTAGAGTGATTTTGATCACAAAGTAAAAGGCCTACTGAGAAAGGAGGTGTGGTTAGATTTAAATTTTGAGTCTTATCTATCTCTCTTGTTTATTTTCAAATCGAGATCGATGTCACACCAAGATTTCAGTAAATAAATATTAAATTGATGGATAGGGCTTTTAAGATAAAGTTATTTTTGGTAATATTCAGTCCTTTGTTTCAGGTTTCTTGTTTTCCAACCTATAACATCATAGGCAGTCATGATAGTTTGGGCAAATTTAAAATCTGTGATGCACATGAAGAAAGAAATGGGCCAATGGTGATGTTAAAGCATGTGTAGACATGTCTTGGTGATATTTCTTTCAAGACATAGAACTGAATTTCTCTCTCTTTGAGTGTGGACTAGATAAACAGACTTGCTTCTGATATATAACATATGGTCCCATCTTGGTGCAATTTCTGCTGTTATGACAGAACAATGAAACAAGGTAATTTATACACAATTGACATTTATTTGGTGCACAGTTCTAGAGAACATCTGGCAATGGCCTTTGTGCTGTGACATAACTTAGCAGAAATGGCAGAATGCACAGAGGACCCAGCAGAAGGAAATGAGCCTGGATTTATCTTTCCTATCTGCAACTCTTTACCATGGATGTCACAATAATAACTCTAGTTCACACATAAAGGTTCTGCGTCTTTAATTCTATCACGTTTTAATCGATGGTCAGTGAAGAAGACTATTTATTACCTTTGAAGATCTGAGAGCCTATGTTTCCATCACAATGATCAACTTCAATGAAGGAAGCCACTGCCTTAGTATAAGGATAGGAAGAAAGTCATGTGACAAGGACTTGAGGCCTCCAGCCAATCCACATGGAAGAGAACCATCATTTATGTTAGTCCTGTATCTCTATTCAGAGGTTCTGATAGCAGCCAGGTCTGTGTTGGGTCCAGCCTAACATTAAGCTAAATTTTAGAATATGGAATAAAGCCAGGTGTGGCAGCACACGCCTTTAATCCCAACACACCTTTAATCCCAACATGCCTTTAATCCCAGGAGGCAGAAGTAGTAGCTGAAAAACCTTGATCCTGTTTGTTGATACTTTGCTCTGCTGTACTCTGCTGATTTGCTCCCACCAAAAGGTTGGAATCTTATTGCTTGAGAGAAATAGGCTGAACAATGTAGCCTCGGGTTATAAAAGGGTTTGGGTGCTGGAGTGAGATGAGATTTGCTGGACTTTTCTCTTGGTCACAGATGTCTGTCTGACTTTACACCCTTTCTTCTGATGGCCAGGGAGACTTGGGCAACCTGCAGGGGGACAGGGGGCCAGAACCTCCCCAACAGGCCTGCCCACATTCTTCATAACTTCCTGGGGGAGCCAAAGTAGAGCTACCCAGATGAGGCACCTCTGATATTCTCATCTTCAGAAATTGGGGCAATAGACAGAGGAAAAGGGAACAGATTCCTACAGATTCCTTAAATGACTCTTCAATACTACAGGGTATTCCTTTATAGTTTTTCCTGAAGTGTGTAAGGATCCGAGAATCCAGGGAACAACAGTGATGACACCGTGCTCATAAGAGGCAGACCAACAGAATTATCAAAATTTAAATGGATTACAATCTTAGTAATAGTTATCAAATATTAGATTAAGCTCATTTAAGAGTACTTTTATGTTCCAAATGCATCCCCCCAAATAAAATAGAATTGCTTTCACTTGTATGAGAAGATCTTGTAAAATTTTTAGTTTGCATTGCTATAAAGCAGTTGAATTAAATCTCTTTTCACAGCCTCCTGATATGGCAATTGAAGTTTAGTCATGACTTTCATGTGGTAAAAGATTAAGGATTGCTTATTTTATATCCTTAAAACTCAAAGTATTAAATAAGATATTTAATGGATTTAGGATATTAAACAGTTAATTTGAAATGTATGTTTTTCACCTACTAAGGCAAATTTTGTTATGGTGGAATGGGGAACTGTGGAGCACCTGAATGGATAAGAGAGGTGCTTCTCAGTTCTGACCACACACTGTAACCCCAGGAGAAAACGGAAACATCATTTATGGCATAGATCCCATTTTCAGAGAATTTAATTGAAGAGATTCTGGAAGATCTGGAACTTGGATCTTAAAAATGATTATAGCACAAAATGTCAGGTGAATGTTCATTAGTTCATTTTACTGGCAAAAGATTCTTGAGTCTAATAACAAGTAGAATAGACAACATTCAGATATAGAAACATTTTCAAACAATTGATGTAGGTATTCCCTATTAGGGACAGTGTGAGTGACACAACAATTGTTAAATTTTGGTTATTCGTAATGATCCATTGTGATATTACATAGTATAGAAAGGGGGAAGGTAAAAGCAGAAAATTTACTATCCTTAGCTAGGAGTATAAGGCTGGTCAAATCAGTGACTATGTG
Source organism: Zapus hudsonius (assembly GCA_004024765.1). NCBI lineage: Eukaryota > Metazoa > Chordata > Mammalia > Rodentia > Dipodidae > Zapus > Zapus hudsonius. The sequence continues at coordinate 132,085 of PVHP010000079.1, read as the reverse complement.
CTATGCATTTAATTCAAAACATAGGGTGGATAACATGTTACACTGAGATTGGTTCTCTTCCTCCTCTGATCTTGTCTCTGATCCAATAACCCACAATTCTACCCTCAACATAAAAAAAATACCCAAAGTCAGATTGAAGGATAACTTATAAAGTACCTGAGATTTTTTTTACATTATCAAAGTCTTTGAAAGACAAGAGAAATGATGGGTTATTACAACTATAAGGAGCCCAAGGGCACAAGTGAGTTTGACATGTTAACAAGAAGGCGGGCTACACATGATATACAGAAAGGAATTCGTTATAGAGTTGTCACAATTTTATTATAAATATAAAAAAATTCTTCTAAAGTAATGTTTATTTAAATATCAGGCTAGAACTTTCTCCTTGACTTTGGTATTTGATGAAGTGATGTTCCACTGAATTATATTACTGTAAGAGCATTGGCCTTAATTACTCTCTCTTCCTAGACCTGAGCGCCTACCTAACGTTCTTATTGAAAAACAATGAGTTTGTTCTCTATGGCAGTGGTTTTACAAGTTCACAGGGCTCAAACAGAAATCTATTAAAGATAAAAGAATCATAAACAGCCTATATTACTTTCTTTTGTTTCTGCATGGGGAAGAGTATTCAGGATGGACCTCATCTCAGGCTTGTACTAATCCTTAAATAATTACAATTCATCTATTGGATGCTCGAAACACCTCATGGAATGTGACTTTGAGCTGCTGGCTTGTCTAATCCGATTCAATTACTTCAGTTTCCTCTCCCAGAGGGGTTGCACAGAGACAGTTAGCTATGTGTGGAAGGGAGAATTTGGGGGGGGTAATGCTGAGTTTCAATAGAAGAGAATCAAAAATTAAAAAAAAAAAAAACACTTCATCCTTCCCAAGTATCAGTTCATCAATAAGCATGAGAACAGCTGGTAATTCACAAAGCTCCTGGCCCCTCTGTTGTGATAAGGGTGGATGGTTCTGGCTTAAGAAATGTTGAAAATGGGAATAGCTCACTGGCTTGGACCAATTTGAATGGTTGAAATCACAAAAGTCCCTGAAGCTGGAGAAAATGAGGCTCTGAAGCTGGCGGAAACTTGTCATCTGCTTGCAGAAAGCGACAGGGATATTACAGATTTCCAGTACAAAGTGAACTCCTTCAATCACCTGTTAAGAGTCCCCTTGTCATTTAGGACTCAGAGAAAAAATCCCCAGTAACTGAATGATGCCTCCATCCTCTCCTTGCCAAGAACAGACAGACTCCTGCCAGGAATTAAAACTTTGATTTCAAAAGAGAATAAAATATCAGAGTGCAGGGATTGCTTAACAGAAACTCCATCAGTGCAATTGCAGTAGGAAGAAGCAGAGAAGCGAAGAGGATATCATCGCACATGTGTCCGTAGCTCAGAGTTTGTATGATCCTCGCAAAATGAAAAAGATCATGGTCTTAATTAGTCATCAGATTTTTGTCACCAGTAAACACTGTTAAAAAAAAGACATTGTAGGGCTGGAGAGATGGCTCAGTGGTTAAGGCACTTGCCTCCAGTGCCTCAGGCCCCAGGTTCAATTCACCAGTATCCACATAAACCAGACCCACAAGGTGGTGGCCCTGGTGTGCTCGCTCGCTCGCTCTCTCTCTCTCTCTCTCTCTCTCTCTCTCTCTGCTTGAAAATGAATAAATAAAATATATTTTTTAAAAAAATACATTGTCACTCTTCTCTTAAGCCCGGTGTCTAACCCTTTGCTATATTATTTTCAAAGATTTTTCAAGACAGAGAAATCTTCATCACTCTCCCAAACTGCCTGTAATTTTAAAATTGAAGAATAAGTAATAAAACAAGAGGTTGAAAAATGACTTTAGAGACAATAAATTTTAAGTGAGCACTTACATGTTTTTCAGCTTTCTATGTATAGTGAAAATGGAGAAAAAAACTGACTCCTCAGAAATGAAATTGTGGTTTGCCATTGACACTGTTATCTCCTGAGTAATTGGAATCTTTCATGGATGATTTTAAAAAGCTAAACATTTTGAAATAAAAACCTACTATATGAGAAACATTAGCCTTTACAATTCAGTAAGTTTAATTCTCTTCTCTGACATTGAGAAATGGGAATAAATAGATGATTGGATTTTGGGAGGTAATATAGGAAGAAAAATAAAGAATTATGTTTCAAGAAGCTAGAGGAGACGAGTGGACAGTACTTGGTTGTTTTTCTCCCTGTACAATATACTAAAATTGCAAGTTCTTTTTCCTTCCATTGCATGTGCACTAGTAGCATCACTGGTACCCAGCATAGTGTTGCTGTCAGGACTGAATGAGAAGCTGCAATACGTGCTTACCTGTAGACTCTGTTGTATACAAAACAGAGGGTCGTGGTTACAATATGGAGTATAATTTCATATGGTTAGAATTTGAAATGCACTGCTCTTATCTGTAATTGTGAGACAGGTAGAGAATTAAGCATTAAAGTACTCAAAAATGAAAATCTACTTTAGTGTATTAATTAAAAGATAACATCATTAATTAATTAATAAACCTTCCCTCATTAAAATACATTTTGCTTATTTATTTGCCAGGAGTGAAGGAATAGGTTTACTGGTGTCTCTTGCCATTACAAACTAACTCCAGATACGTATGCTATTGTGTGCCTCTGGCTTTACACAGGTTCTGGGGAATTGAACTCTGGTTATTTGTGTTTGCAAGCAAGTGCCTCTAACCACTGAGATATCTATCTAGGCGCTACCTTCATTTTTTGAGACAGAGTCTTGTCAAGTAGCATAGGCTGACATCGAGCTCACTAAGTAGCAAAAGCTGGCCTTAAACTTGTGATCTTATTGTATCAGCCTCCTGAGTGCTGGGTTTAGAGGCATATGCCACCAATCTGGAAGAATTTGCTAGGGTTCTGAGTTCATAGAGTTCACTCAAGTTCTGGAATAGCATATTACTTTCTAAAATTACAAAGAGTTTTTCATAGATGTTTTATGCCACTATTATTTGGTTTTCCTAGAAATTACATAATATTTAGACATACCAATAGCCATGTATAACTATATATTTAAAGTGCTTTCATTATCTAAAATGAGTGTGAGGAAATTTCATTGAGATCATTTGTAGATTGGAAGATATTTTAATGAGTTGTTCACGTAGATAAGTAACATTTGATCTGTTCAAGGTGTCCATTCCAAGTGGTTGTCAACAAAACCTCCATCATTTGTCACCAGTGGAATAGAACCATTTAAAGGGATAGAAATGACAGTGAATAATTCACACAATACTTCAGAGATATTTCTACTTAATTTTCACAAGGAACACTAATCATAAAGTTTCCATGTAGGTCATATCAGAAACTTTACCACTGTGAAGCCACTAAGGGCCCAGTGTATCCTTCCAAGGGGCCCAACATGAACCATGAATTATTTCAAACAATACAAAGCAAATCATATAATAAGGAAAATCCTTTCTCTTTGTTTTTCAACAACTTATTTTAGAAGGAATTAAAATGTCTTTTTAATCCCGAGAGCACTTATTTGATATTAACATTTATCCACAGCTGTGTGCTTCTATGAACTGATTTAACAGAGTTAAGCAGACTTTTTATGTTAAACTTATTTGTAATATATAACAAATAGATATTATATTATTAATTAGTATTTTTGTGTAAAGCTTAATTTGTGCTATGAGTTTAGATGGTATAAAATGTTCAATATTTGCTAAGTATGGAACATATGGCATAATTTAAGTTACAATAGATGCTTCTTATTCAATCAAGGGTGAGAATTCATAAATATGCTAGTGTTTCACAAACTAGTGGCGGAAACCTTGAAGTTAGTACTGCAGTTTTTAAAAAAATCTTGATGAATTTTATGTATTTAAGATGAACACCATTCATAAAAAAATATAGAGCACCTTGTGAAATTTGATACTTGTCATCTATCAAAAAACAACAGCAAACATACAGTCATTAAAGATTGAGTTAGCTATCTTTAAATCTAATGTAAGGCGAGAATATCACAATATCCCTTTGTCTTCAACACCGACACAGAGTGAGTTATAAAATGTTGGTATAAAGATTGAAACAAGAAAGAGAATTGACCTTTTCCATACATTATAATTCACGATTACTTTTTTTTTTAAAAAAAATGCTATTGAGGAGAAATTACACATACAGTATTACAGGTAATGAGCTGTAATTGAGAATTCTGGATGTATCATCACTACATTAAAAAAATTATTAAACTTCTTTAGCACGAATAGTTAGAAAATATTTTGTTAAAAATACTATGAGCAAGGTACTTATAAATCAGTCTTGCAAAATATGACCATGTAAACATGAATATAAATATGCATGCAGATTTTTGACAAAATGTCATACAGATGTCCATTTTTAACACAGGAAACCATTAGCTCAAGGAAGTTTTGTTAAGACCATCAAAATATTTTTTTAAAGGAATACCAAGTTATCCTAAAATTATATAGGGTAAAAAAGGGTTACAAACTAACTATGTAAAATTTTCTAAATAACAGAAACTTTCAGTGTCAGGCTTCCATTAAAATACTAATAGTATAAATAAATGGTCTGATATGAACCATGTTAATACACTTAGAAGTAATGTGGTAAACACTGTCATTAAGTACCTAAGTAATGATTTCAGAAAAAAAAGGGAGGAATATGCAGAAAAATTTTAAATATTTTTATTATCTTTGAATGTGATTGAATGTATCTCTCTCTCTCTCTCTCTCTCTCTCTCTCTGTGTGTGTGTGTGTGTGTGTGTGTGTGTGTGTGTGTGTAAGTGTGGCTGTGCAGGTATTATGGAGCACTGGGGAGGTCAGAGGACAACCTTGAGTCTTGGTACATGTGTCCAATCTTGTTAAAGGAAAGGTGTCTTATTCATTGAAGCATACACCGGGCTACTTTGCCCATGAGCCTCTGGGATTCTTCAGTCTCCACCTCCCTTCTTGGCATAGGAGGGCAAGGATCACCTGCATTCGCTACTGTATTCAGCCATGTATCTGTTCTGGGGATCTGAACTCAAGTCTTCAATCTTTTTCTTTTACTTGATTTGCAAACAGAGTGAGACAGAGGAGAGAGAGAAAGAAAGGGGGAGAGAATATGAGCATGCCATGGCCTAGCTGCTGTGAACAAACTCTAGATGCATATGCCAACTTTGTGCATCTGGCTGTATGCGGGAACTGAGGAACTGACTTGGGTCATTAGGCTTTTCGGGCAAGCACCTTAACCACTGAGCAATCTCTTCAGCCCAGGTCCTTGATCTTGTGTAGCAAGTTCTTTACCCATGAGCTATGTATTCATCCAAGAAATTAATATTTCAATCTGAAATCTCACTTGGAGATCATGTCTTTGGTCACATTGACTACTTCAATCAGTTGTCTTCAAAGTTCCCTACTCCTGGATATGATTTCATGTAACACCTTTATTGTAGTTTACAACATACAGTATAATTATGATCTTGCTTACCCTTCTCCCATAACTTACTGTTTACTTAAGGAAAAGGCTATGACCTGTTAACATATTTATACCCATAAATTTCATCAAGTGTCTGTGTCCATCAAAGTATATTACAGAATATATATTTAATAAAACAAATATGACTATGGTAATGGAGTGGATAAGGAGGACCTCTCTATTTTGATTGATGAATATCATAACAAAATATTTGTAGGCATATGCTTTTTAGGTACATGCGTGAATATGTATCCCCAATGTATACTTCATACTCATTGGATTACATACATGTACACACATTTATGGGTAGCAAATGCATTAAGCAAACATTTATGAATATATGCATGTGTGTTTAAACATTCCCATGGACAAATAGGTAGTCATTCTCATTTGACCAAAGCTAATATCAACATAATTTATAGTGCATGCCATTTTGTTTATTCAAAGCCTCACTCCACCTCCTGTCAATGAGGGAGATGCACCTCACAATCTTGCAGTTCGGTGACATTTGCTACTTTACTCTCTTGCTCTGTCCTTCTGTCTGCCTTTTAAGCTAACACTCTTCAAACCTTCTTTTAAATGTTTACTAAAGCAAGCATCAGACCATGTTTCTTTCCTAGTGTTAAATCAACACTTCCCACTACATCTCATTTTTGACTGCTGAGTTTAACACTGGGAGGAGGTGAGGATTTCTATGTATGCCAATTGGCACTGCTTGGGAAGAAATCTGGAACGGGTACAATTGCACATTTAAAGGCGATGTCACCAGGCCTCTCTTCACTGGGCATTTCTCCTGCTCTTTTCATGGGCTTTTTTGTTCCTCCAGAACTTCATGTGGCTCTCACAAAGGCTAAAAATTGATATTCTTTTCCACAAAGTTTTATTTCACATAAAATGGAATGTGCAATCTGGGTATGATATAATGGAAAGCCTGGAGTGATTATCAAAGGAAATTTATACTTCTATAGTCATGAGTTTTGAACTAGATCCTTATATACTCAAGAAACAAACTGTACCTAGACAAGAGTAAGCTTCACAAAATAAGTTAAAAATATGTGCCAAGTTGCTAGTTGAAGAGGAAGTATATTAGATGATGGCCTGTGAAAAATGATTGCTGAGATTTGTCTTTCTGGCTGGAAGATAATAGGTCACTTTGAGCTATTATTCTCCTTGTAGACATATAAAGAAAAAAAATGAAGGGTAATCATATTTTAAAATCAATCAGGTTGCTGAGGACAATGATTTGATATACTAAAGACCTGACCAAAGAACTTGTCCCTGCTAGGGGGCTGATGATGGTCTTACATTTTGCAAGTTCTAGTTCTAGGCTCAGGAATTAGTCTGGCTGGCAACCCACAATTAAGATTGAAAGGAAAACCAGCTCAATGCTGAAATCCTGGTAGGCTGGCAAGTCAGAGTGGAACTGAAAAAAAAAAAAAAACTTCAAAGCGTGGACATTGATATCCAACAGAAAAATGCTGAATTTTGAAGCATCGTGGGAAGTTAGAAAACGTATCCAGAAATAGATAAAAAAAGAAAGAAATCTCCACAACCATAATGACAATCAAAAAATAATTCCTATTAGAAATGGGACATATACCAGAGCTTATATATTCATCAAGACATTTGCCAAAATCTAAGGATTCTTGATGGGCAGCAAAGAAGTTCAATACCAATCCTCTAACAAGATTGAACTACGATCTTTCAGAGGTGAAGAAACTCTCATTGAAGAGTTCATATGGCACATGATTTGGGAATTTAGAAATATGCAAGTCATATAGGTCTTACTGATATTGCTGTAGTAGATGACCCCCCACTGGGCAGTCAGTCCCTCATACAGCTTCCCACAGAGGATGCCTGCACAGACAGGACAATTGACCTAAAGTGTCTCTAGCACTTACACAATTTCCAAGATGAAATAAAAATTTATAAGTGACACAAAAAGTAATGAGTATGTCACACACACACACACACACACACTCACACACCACATATTTTTTTTTCTCCCTCCACCTAGGTTGACCTGGAACTCATTCTGTAGTCCCAGGCTGCCCTCAAATTCACAGCAGTCTGTCCCCATCTGCCACCTGAGTGCTGGGATTACAGGCCTGTGCCACTACACCCATCAACAATAGATTTTAATTTTTTGTTTGTTTGTTTCTAATTAATGACACAGTGTTCCATAATGGTATCCATGAATGTTTGTTAGTCCTGCTGTCCACCATCTCCCCTGTCTCCTTTAACCCCAACCCTGATGCTTGTGTTTCGCCTCATTTACTTTGTCTGGCCAAAGCACATCGCATGAAGAAGCCTCAGACTAATAAAATCATGAAGGGTAATACATGCCTGCCAAAACATTTTCATTTCTATAGGCATTAAATTATAGGAAAATGAAACATTTCAAGCCTTATCAAGGTATTCAAGTACATTTTTGCATTGTACAAATATTAATTACAATGTATGCATATACCTTTATACTTTAGCCTAGATTTTAGCATATGGTTAAATAACTTAATGAACATTCTCTTTAAATACTTGATTCTAGAATATATATATATATATATATATATATATATATATATATATATATATATATATATTTCTAAATGTATGTATATGACTATATAATATGTTGAACATGTACAAATATATTGATATGTATACATATATAGGGATATATAGTTTATCTTTATTTTTAAGTAGCATACAAAGTAATAGGTCTCATTATGGCATCTTCATTTATAAATTGTTTTTCTTTCTTTCTTTCTTTCTTTTGAGGTGCTCTAGTCCAGGCCAACCTGGAATTCACTATGTAGTCTCAGTGTAGCCTCGAACTCACTGCAATCATCCTACCTCTGCCTCCCTAGTGCTGGGATTAAAGGCGTGCACCACCATGCCCGGCCATAAATTGTTTTTCAATCCTTCCCTCTTTTTTCTCCCCATCCTCCTGAATTGCCATTCCATTTGCAAGTAGAGTCTCGGTCATTTTCTGTCCACTTTCAAATCCTATATGTTCTATGTCTTTCTCCTTATTAAAAACTATTTTCCCTTCCTGTGATACACTCTCTAGTTCATGTATATAAACATATGGGGAGAGACTAGGATGTGCATATGAGAGAAAATATGTGGTCTTTTTATCTGAATCTGGACTAGCTCACTTAACATAACAATTTCCAGATTCATTTTCTGCACATTCATAATAACATTTTCTTTTATGATTGAATAAAATGCCATTGTGCATATGAACCATATCTTAATTATGCTTTCAGCTACTGATGGATATCTAAGTTGATTTCACTTTGCCACTGTGAGTAAAATAACAATAAACAACAATTTGAAAATATCCTTTTGGTATATGTACAAGAGTAGTATAGTTGATTTGTAGACTAGTTTTCTCCATATCTAGTCTTTTTAGAGGCCACAGTACTAATTTTTCATAGAGACTGAACTACTCTACAGCGAAACAACAGTGAATAATTGTTTCTCTTTACATATCCTTCCCAGCATTTGTTGTCATCTATTTTCTCAATAAAAAATGTTCTGATTGGGGTGAGTTAAAATCTTGAAGTAGTTTTAATTTGCATTACCTTTATGGCTAAGGATATTGATACCCTCTTAGAGATATTTATTGGGCCAGACATGGTGGCACACACACTTTAATCCCAGCACTTTGAAGGCAGAAATAGGAGGATTGCTGTGAGTTTGAGGCCACCTTGGAAGCTTGGAAATTCAGAGTGACTTTTGGGTAAGCCTGTACCAGAATGTGAACCTACCTTAAAAATCCAGTTTATATATTGGTTAGTGGTCTTTTTCTTTTTCTTTCCTTTCCTTCTTTCCTTTCCTTTCTCTCTCTCTTTCTTTCTCTTTCTCTCTCTTTCTTTCTTTCTTTTCTTTTGAGAATTGCCTCTTTAGTACATTTGCCAATTCATTGATTGGCAGCTTTTTATTTCTGGGGTATGAATGATTAGAAATTATACAACTAATCTAGCTACTGAATTTTATCATAAGAGATCTAAAATAACTGTGATAATTAAAAATAAATGACTATGATATAACAGTGAGAATTCCAATCAACATTTTTAAATAAAAAATGAAAATGTAATTCTAGCATTGAAATCAGAATGGTCACAAATAAACTGATGAGTGACTCGAGGTTAAACAAAATTCAAAAGTGTATGGATATTGGAAAGAACAATATGAAATTGTAGAACAATAAGTAAATTATCATCATACATGTGATTTGAGTAATAGACAAGGAGGGAGAGAGATAAATTAAGAATATATGTTAGAAGTACTACTGAACATACAGAGCAAAGAAAATACTTTGAAGGCAGTAAGAGAGAAGCAACAGGTAGATTATAAAGGCAAACCTGTTAGAATAACTGCAGATTTCTCAACACAAGCCTTAAAAGCCAGAAGAGCTTGGGGTGATGTTTTCCAAGTTTTGAAAGAAAACACCTGTCAGCCAAGAGTATTACATCTGGCAAAACCCTTCATCAAAATTGAAGGAGAAATAAGGACTTTCCCCAGCAAAGCCAAGCTAAAGGAGTATATGTCTACAAAGCCAGCTCTACAAAAATACATGAAGGCATCCTTCAGAATGAAGAGAAAGATAAAACCATACATGAGAAAACAGGAAAAAATAACCCATATTCAAATAATAGGTGATACAAGAGAGTAAAGGGGAAAACCAAGATAAACTACAAAAACAAGAAATGGCAAGAATAAACACATACCTTTCAATAATAAATTTAATAAATTTAAATATTAATGACCTCAACCCTCCAACAAAAAGACACAAACTAACATAATGAATTAAAAGGCAGGATCCTTCTGTTTGTTGCCTCCAAGAAACACACCTCTCCATAAAAGATAGACACCTCCTTAGGATGAAAGGAAGGAAAACAGTATTTCAAGCAAATTGGCCTAGGAAACAAGCAGGTGTTGCTATTCTAATATCAGACAAGACATATGTCAAACCAACAGTAGTTATAAAAGCTAAGAATGGTCATTACATTGATTAAAGGAACTATTCAACTGATGGAATAGATATGTACCAAACACAGGTTCTCTCAATTTCATTAAGTAAACACTTCTAGAATTGAGATCATAGATAGCACCAAACAAAAATGTACTGGGAGACTTCAACAGCCCACTCTCAACCATTGACAGGTCATCCCAGCAAAAAATAAACTGAGAAACATTTGGACTAAAGTTAACTATAAAACAAATGGACCTAACAGATCTACGGATCGTTTCATCCAACTAACACAGAATACATATTCTTTTTTTTATTTTTTAAAATATTTTATTTATTCATTTTTCAAGCAGAAAGAGAGAGAGAGAGAGAGAGAGAGAGAGAGAGAGAGAGAGAGAGAGAGAGAGAGAGCAAGCTCACCAGGGCCACCACCTTGTGGGTCTGGCCTATGTGGATCCTGGGGAATTGAACCCAGGGCCTTAGGCACTGGAGGCAAGTGCCTTAACCGCTGAGCCATCTCTCCAGCCCTAGAATACATATTCTTTTCAGCAGTACATGAACATTCTCTAAAATAAAACATATTGTTAGGACATAAAGCAAATCTTAACAATTTCAGGAAAACTGAAATAATTTCTTGTACTCTATCTGATTACAACAGAATTAAACTACAAATCAATAGCAAGAAAAACTATATAACATATACAAACTCATGGAAATTAAACAGTACACTACTGAATGATGAATGGGTCATTGAAGAAATCAAGTAAGACATTTAAAAAAAATCATAGACTCATAGACCTTTGGTATACAATGAAGGAAGTTGTTAGAGAGAAATGTGTGGCCTTAAGTTCCTATCTTAAGAAACTAAAATATCACAAGTTAGCAACTTTGTGCCTTGCTTTAAGACATTAGAAAAAAAAACCAAGACAAACCAAAAATTAGCAGTCGAGAAGAATAATAAAATTTAGGATGGAAATTAATGAAATAGAAACACCCCCCCTCAAAAATACAAAGAATCAATGAAACAAAGAGTTAGTTCTTTGAAAGGATAAGCAGGATTGATGAACCCTTAGCAAATCTGACCAAAAGAAAGAAAGAAGAGATACAAATAAATAAAATTAAAGAAGTACATTTTGAAAAGCTAATGGCTAAGAAGTATTTTATAAACCAACCAGGAAATGGGTCCATAGATTAAGTAATTCCAATTATTCTAAAGAAATATAAAACTGTCTTTATGAATATTTAAATGAACTGCTGGACAGCAAAGGAAAATGGAAGTAACAGCTGGACATTTTTAAGAGTAAGGCTTGTGATTATCCATGATTAGCAATAATGGCATTCAAAAAGTGAACAGGTTAAAAACAGAGAATTGTATGCCAGAGTTCAACAACCTGCCCATTGTTCTTTAAAGGAAAAGACAATAAAATATCTTATCATTAAAATTGAGAAATATTGTCACCAAAACTCTTATGCACTATGAGAACAGTTTCTCTACACTGTAAAAATACAATGCAATATAATTATAAGCAAGAAAATTGCAACTAATAGTTAAGAAAACCTGTGAAAACAATTAAGGATGGTGAATATTTAAAAAATATAGTAACAGCCGTTCATTGTGGGGACAAAAAATATGCTGCTGAAATGTGAAAGTACGCAAAATGATTGTATTCATATTCATATTTTTACTCTAATAAGCTGTTTGTGGTGGGGTATTTTGTCCTAGCAAAGAGAAGTTAATTCCTATACTGTGTAAGAGGGAGAATGGAGTTTGGATTCAAGGATCCTGTGTAACTGTTGGATGGAGGTAGCAAGCCCAATTTAGGAAGCAGATATTGGGATCCCTGGAGCTCCCAATCCTAAAGAGTTTAACCTGAAAGCTCTAGAATCAAACAAGGGCACTTTGTCAAAAACATAAGATGAAGAGTGAGTGAAGACATCACATAGTCAACCTGTGGTCTCTGAATGCACACATGCTTACATGCATTCATACATGCAAATATGCATATCCACATGCACGTATGCCATACATACATATGTTAAACATTTTAAATACTTTTAAAGAACTTAGTATTATTTTATTGAGACTTCAGTCTTATCAGAAGTATGTCATTGTGAAAAAAAAACATTTAAAAAGTCATCTTATGTTTCTTCATATTTTAACCTTGAACAGATTTTGACCTTGAGCTGCTAGGAATCCCAGATGAGAGTAGGTAATAGGTACAGAGAATATCTCATTCCTTCAGTGACTGACAGAAAAAGGGCATTCAATATTATATTAAATAAATCATTTGATAGGCTTTGATTTCAAATTTTCATCAAGTTCATATGAAAAGGTATTATGAGTGGTTTTAGGAGAAAGTGCTGACTCAGTTCTGTCTTCAAAGATCTAAGAATACAGAAGGGTTAGAGTTAAAAATTACACACACTTCTTTAATTACCTGGGGTGATGGCTGGAGGATACAATTTCCAGGTGCTAAGAGAACTGGGGAGAAACACTTGTCAGTCTAATTAGAAAGTTCAAGGAGTTTCATCTCGGATATGAATGATAATTAAGAAACTAAAGAGTTAATTTGACAGTGTCCTGTGGGTTTCAGAGAGTGGGGGATGAGAAGAGATGGCTCTGGGCATTACAGTCCATGATATCAGCTCTGTCACCATATTTCATCATCTAGAATAGAGGTCATGGGATTCAATGGGACCTTGGAAGACACTGGGTTTTGGTTATATGAAATAACAATAGTCATAATTTTGATAGAATTTGGAGGGATTCCTGAAAATCTGGGATTTCCTTGTAATTTGTTTCATGTAATGAGATTTTGAGTCATATTAAGTCCGTGTGACTCCTGTCAAGTCAGTGTTAATTAATGGAAGACTATAATCATCAAGACACATGATTTTCAGAGTTAAGTAGACTCTACTTGTCTGTTGGATAAACAACACTCAATCCAAGATGGACTGTTGAGAGATTACTTTCTCGAGGTTAAAATTAGTACACTTGATTTAAGAAGATGTAGTATGTTTGGTTTATTGAAATGAATTATTTTGGGAGCAGAAAAACACTCTTGAGAATGCTATTAAGACAATATAACAAGTTACATTACTATAGATTTGACAACCAAATGCTTCTTTACTTCTGGCATTTAGATTTCAATAATATTTAGCCAGAGGCTATTCAAGTACTGTCAATTGAGCTTTTTATGGAACAAAATATCAGAAAGAAGTTTAATGAGCATTACTCAAGTTCATGATATTCAGTTTGCAAACACAGAAAACAAAACTAATGACCTGTGAATGTTTGAACTATGGGTCTGAAGGGAATTCTTTGAAGAGGTAGAGATTTATAGCATATAGAAGAGAAAGGAGAGAGAATACCAACAGAAAACAAAAAAAAAAACTTTCCTACTTGTAAATATAATAAAACCAGATGGATTGATAGCTTTTTAAAGGGACTTTGGAACATTTGTACAGAACAAACTTGAAAATACATGTATAATTTGCACTGAAAATTATTGTAAATATGTGATGCTACTCTAAAGGCCATATAAAATATGTTACTCTTTCTGATAATATTAAATTTTGTAGTTCTTTTGGGAAATTATTTTGGTTATTTTTAGTGTTTGTGTGTGTGTACGTGTGTGTGTGTGTGTGTGTGTGTGTTAAATTAAAGAAGCAAAAGAAGCTATGAACATGTGTGTGTAGAAGCATGTCATCGCATGTATACCCTGGAGGCTATAGGAAGATATTTTGGGTCCTCTTTTTTTTCATTCTTCCTCTTTATTTTCCAGAGACAGGGTTTCTCACTGAACTATAATTCCATGTTTATTGGTTAGGCTGGATGTGCAGGGATCCCTAGTGACCCTCATCTCTGCCTCACTAAATACTAGACACACAGGTACAGGAACCAAAGAAAGCTTTTCAATGGGGTCTGAGGATCAAACCCAAGTTCCCCATGCTTGTGCAGTGTGCACTTGTACCCACTATGTCATATCCTTAAACATGATTTAGGAAATCTTGTGAAATAATTATTCCCACTATGTTGCTTACGATCTCAGCTATAAGCCTACCCTTTGCATAGTGAGAATTGTATTCATTGACAAAGAGAGAAAAGGCCTTATGATAATACAAAATAAATGTTCCATTTATGAAGTGCCTATTATGAGCACTTGGCTAGATAGTTTATCAAGGCCACTGTACAAAGAAGGTATTTCTGTTTCCATTTTCAAGATAAGAAATTGAAGTTCAGAGAGGTACCTTCTTTGAAAATGTATGGCTGGTATATAGTAAGATGAGATTCAAAGGGAATTCTGATCTTCCTTGTGATATATAACTTTCTGGCATATCCTTTATTAATTCTTCCAATTGCAAATGTTACTGTGATAATATAAATTCACACATGCTGAATTATGTCTTTTAGAAATAGCAGCTTATGGTTAATCAGTGTGTGTGTGTGTGTGTGTGTGTGTGTGTGTTTGTGCCGCCCCAAAAGCAAGCATCATAAAACGTGGTGACATCTTCACAATAGTCTGAATATTTTTGGTTGGACATGTAAATTCACAAAGAAAACTGGCATAAAAATGAATGTCTCTGTGATTATTTTCACAGAGGCTTATTTTTAAAGTATTATTTAAAACTTCTCATTTTTTAAAAATAAAGAATACTGACACATGGCTACAAACAAAAATGAGATACAAGTGGAAATAACAACAATGAGCATTCAGCTCCTGACATTAGCAAACTGGTTCTCCTGCCTCAGGATCATAGTTTATCTGTCATTCTAGTTACCATTCAGATCTTTGATCTCTTACACTTGAATGTGTAATATTTATGCATATGTGCATACATATATGGAGAGAGAACATAGTTATGTATGAAATATATTTCCTGTTTATTTCTATAGTATTAAATGATTATTCCCGTGGGCCTCTTAAGCATCTTGTATTGTTTTGAAGTAATTATAACTCAGAAGATCCCCATGGAATGTAACATACATGTACTAATACCCAAAGCAGATTCTCTTAAGACATTTTTAAATGCATCCTTTTCATCCGCATGCATAGGTCTAGAGTTTGTAGTTAATCTTTCTTTATGAGCTGGCTGTATGCAACTTGCTGATGTGCATTTAAATAGACCTTTTTTTTTTTTACTTTAAGACTATTTTATCGTTGTCTAAAAGTTTTGGTTTTCTTCCATTCTACCATTTTCCCACCACTCCTCTCCCTATTTCTATCATCACTCTTATTTCTATTTTCTTTTTGAAACTCCCATTTTCTTTACCCTTTCTGCTTCTCCCACATTCTGCCTTTAACAGACACCCTTTCAAAATATTGTAGCTGTAAAAGACTGTAAAACATGTCAGCAGTCCACACACACACATACACACACACACACACACACACACACACAGAGAGAGAGAGAGAGAGAGAGAGAGAGAGAGAGAGAGAGAGAGAGAGAGAGAGACACACAAAGATTAGACTTGCCATCCAGGCTAATTTTCCCCCATAGACAAAATTAGTTGAGTTATATTGGCTATTTTAAATTGCTCAAAAAAGAATTTATATTGCTATTTGTGATGGAAGAGCACACAGAATGCAGTGACTCAGATCTCTTGAGCCAGAGTTTTACTCCATCAATCTACAAGCCCCAAGATGAAACAAAAATCATCAATTATCGAGAAAGATAAGGAAGATCCAAGGTCATACACCTCATAAGAACATTATATCATCTTCATGGACTCTTTATATATTTAGAGGGAAACAGGCAGGAGAGTCTATAAAGTTTGCTGGAGATAGTGGCTTTTTCAATAGAATATGAAGGAGCTAGCGTGGACACTTTTATTGCAGTGAGCATTTCAACATGCTTTTGAGTTGTTAAATTTACTCATTCAATCCTCTAATGATGTCTGGAGTTAGTAAGATCTAAGTTACACCACAGTAACAAGTTGTTTCAAAATCTTAGTATTTTACAGTTGCTGACTTCTTTATTCCATTACTTATGTTTTGCCTAGTGTCTGGAATGTTGCCTTACATTTCAATTCTCAGAGAGGAATTCTTAAAGTAGTCTTACCTCAGTAAGTGGGTAGATACAGAGAGAAAAAGAAGGCATGGTACAGCTAAGAAATGGCTGCTACAGCTCGAGCTCACAAGCAGAATGTCCCCTCTGTTCACATCTACACGTGAAGCTTCAGACTAATCAGATTACAAACAAGAGTGGTTGGTATCTTTTTACCAAAAGCTGTGTCTAGGCAGCATCTTAAAAAAATTCAATCCATTTAGGCATTCATTTAGGTATCCAAGATTGCTAAAGCAGTTCTCTCAAGACAAGATGAGGGATACTCATATTGACCAAGATTCATGTGCATGCTTTTGACATGAGCCCATTTGCTTTAAGCAGCTAAATGTGCATTCTCTTTATTTTTGAATATTCTGTTTAAATACCTGATTTAGAATATATATGCGTATATATATATTGTTTATTGTTAATCAGCATACATCGTGACATCGTGAAATGAAAAGATTCATTTCAGCATCTTCAAACATAATTTATTGTTAACCATCTCTTCCCAGCCCCCTGATCCCTTGTGCTTGCACTGTTATTTTTTTTCCACTCTCTTGTCACATGTGGTCTATGGTTCCTTTATTTCCTAAAAGCTCTTTTTCCCTGCTTGGATCCCCTTTCTGGACTAATGATCTATAGTCAAAGTCACACCAACTCTATGCACATATTACAAATATTAAAAGCTAGAATCTGCATGTGAGGGAAAACATGTGACATTTGCCTTTCCAAGTTCAGGTTAACTTAATTCATTATTATTGCCTTATTGATATATTTCCTTATGAATGTCAAACTTTTATTTTCTTTACAGTTGAATAACCACACATTACACACAACATTATCATCATCTGGGCATCTGTCAGTGACCCATTTCATCACCTTGCTATTGGAGGTTGAGAAGCAGTAATCTGGATATGTCTAGGAGTGGTATAGCTGCATGATGTTATTGTTTTACTTTTAATATTTGGGGAAATCTTGATATTGATTTCCAGAGTGTAGGCAATAGTTTATATTCCCACCACATGGACAAGATTCCTCTTTCCCCACAATCTTGCAAGCATTTGTTGTCATTCTCACTCAAGTGAAAATGGATCATTTTAGTAGAGCTTTTTAAAAGTCTCATTTTCCATACTTTAGGGAATTGCAAGCCTCATCTCTAATCTTCAGTACATGGAAACAAAAATGATAAAGAAGGGCAGAAAAAGAAAGGGATGTGAGATTAACTGGGTGAATAACTCATAAGGGAGAAAATGTCTTTATTTTCTATTCTTGTAAGTCTATGTGTATGTGGTGTGTATACCTGTGTGTATGTGTGTTCATATGTGTGGATTTCCATAGTTGTTTTCATATATGTAGACGTCAAAGGTTGATAGCATTTGTCTCTATCTCTCTTCATCTTATTATCTTGAAAGAGTTTCTCCCTTGAACCAGGAGCTCACAGTTCAGCTAGAAAAACCAGCTAGCAAATCCAGGGGGTTCTTCTGCCTCTGCCTCCTAACTGATGGGATTAGAAACTTTGGATCCAAACTCAGTTCTCATACTTATGCAGAAAACATTTTATCTCCTTCACCAACTCCCCAGGCCAAGGGGATGTATATTAAAGCTAAACCCCAGAGCACTATTGAAGTAGTTCATGAAAAGAAAAGATTTGGCAATTGGACTGATTAACTCAACTAAAGTAAAGATTTTAAGAAACAGGTTTCACACAAAATCCTGTATTACAGTATGACTGTAACAAGTTATGTACTGTAAATTTTAAGAAATTAGAAGACAGGATTTTGAAAAGTATTCCCATAGAAAATGCTAAATGTTTCAGGAGTTAGACATGTTTAATGTTATTTAAATGTTGCAGATTATATACTTCTCTTGAGATATTAAAGAGTAAAAAAGAGTCTGCCCAAGAAAATTGTTATTCATAGAGAGGAAAGGAAACGGGGACAGTGAAGACTTGTTCAAGTGTCAGCCTTAGCCCACAGTAGGTAAAAATAAATTTAATTAAAAGAAGATAATGGAGATTTAATACAGCAAACATTTGATGGACTCAAATTTACGTGAATCACAGAAAAGGTGAGGCCTAGATGTGTAATTGTTAAAAACTATTAGTACTAAAACAATTTTTCATATACATCCTATTTTATTATAGTGTTCTCATATTCAGAACTGAATAGCCCCACATCTTTTGCAAACATTAATAATAGGCATCAGATAAAAGGTACTGAAATTAGCTGTTCTAAAGCAATTTATTATTATTAGTTATTAATGTCAATGTAATGATAAGCTATTCAAAAGTGAAGACACAACTTTAAACTGTGTATACCAAATGTTGAGATAAGCTTTGTTTTATCACTTTTATTTTATTACAGTTTTTTATAATTTGGGTGTCATGGAGACATAATATTTAGGTAGTATAATGCTAATCATAAAATAAAAAACAAAACAATCAGGTCTATCTATTAAGTTCACTAACATTTATATTACAATTATTTAAGTGTACATGAAAACATATCATCACAAAGTTTTACATATTTTCCAATATAAAATGATGATATGCAGGCACTTCTTACAGGAACTCAAAACAATGCAGAAAGAATATAGTCAACTATCCAGCTTCACATATTTAATGTATTTTTCCCATAGTATATTATGTTTGCTGGTAATTTTATAATCTGTTTCAAAGCTTTCATTTTGGGGTTAGATCCCTAGCATTAAAAAGGAAATTAAAAAAGGGAAAGAAAAAGCTTTCATAGATAACAATTTTCTATATGAACTCTTCCATTATTTTTATTAACTTATTTGAAAGAAGAGAGAGAAAAGAGACAAATGAACGAGCAGGCCAGGGCCTATAGCCACTGTAAACAAACTCCAGATGCATGTACCCCTCTGTGCATCTGGATTATTTGGGTACTTGGGGAATCTAACTCTGGTCATTAGGCTTTGCATGCAAGCATCTTAACTGCTGAGCCATCTCTCCAGCCCTGTATATGCATTTATCAAGTAAGAGCTTATCTAGGGATGGTACCCTTGTGGTGCGTATTTATCACATGGAAGGGAACAGATTAAAAGACCTGATGATCTATATGGCAAGGACACAATAAGACATCTGAAACTTCATCCATACACTTAAACTTCCATCTTTATATTTTTAAGCACAATTTTAAAGTTGCATGCATAAAAGCCTTGGAAATAAAATAGCCTATTCCTATTGAAATAAGCCAAAATTATTCAAATTATTGTAGCTTCAAAGCATAAAGTGCATACATAATGCATCATGGAGTGAAATATAGAGGAACAGACTTGAGTTCTTTCCCTGTCTTTTATGAGAGACAAACCTGGTCATTTGTATAATTTGAGCAAAAATAACATATACACAGTGGTGGGAGTGGGCATCTATATTTCCTCTTCTATATTCCCAAATTTCCTGATTTTTTAAACGTCTAACTTGCCCTATGCTCAACTGCACCTTGTCTACAAAGTTCTTCTCAATGTATTCACACTTCTCCACACTCAAGGTCCTCACACCTCTCAGTGGAAACTACCAGCTGCTTATATTCTTGCTCATCTCTTACCCAAACTACTTTAGACTTTCAGAGTTTGATAAGCTCGCCAAGCTATGTTGATCATGCTTCTAACATCTGTTTTTGCAAATACACAAAATAATCATATACTGCCCCAATAAATAGTTTTGTTTTTAACCTCAAATAAACTGCTAATTCAAAAACCACTTGCATCCTTCCCTCAAAGCCCCTTTGTTTTAAGTAATTTAATCCTGTTTTGATCATCAAATTGTTTTTCTTGCTTTTCTTTCTTTATTCTTTCTTTCTTTTTTGCTTTTCTGAATTTTCAGATTTAAAAGTAACCAAATTCTCCTTTTATACAACGTGTCAGAGAAAGTTTGAATATGTTAAAACACATATAGTCAATTTAAATAATTTAAAATTCCAAACCAAAGGTCACTATTGTTAGGTAGGTCTGTATCCTTCTAGAAGAACAAAAATTCCAAGAGTATTATAGCTTTTATCACATAACAATATCATTTATTTAGGATACACTTGGAGCTTTGATTTCTTAAGGAAAATATCAAAAGATTCTAAAACATTTGAAATATATCATCAAATTAAACTCCAAAACTTACATAAGTTTTAATCCCATGACTTCAGTCTATTAAATATTCCTGAACTGAAATATTTTAGTATTAAAAATCTTTCCAAAATATGTAATTGAAAATGTTTCCCCAATATTACCTAAGATTAATTAATTTATATATTTAATACATATTAATTCATCAATTTATGTAGTTAGCATATTATGAATTTATAAATTTATATAGTTATTTTAATTTATGTTTTCTGACTCTGTATAAGCATACATAGAAATACAAGAGTATTTCTACATTTCAGGATTAAATATGCATTTATATATCTTTAATTCTGGCTATGTAATAGTTTCATGTTTGCTTTGTTTATATATTTATCTTCATACAGTCATCTTTTCTTTTTACTGATTTTGGTAAACGTTTTGCTTTATGGTCCAAATTATGCCCTTGAAACTTGCATATTCTATTCCAAGCCCCTGTACTTCAGAAGGGTAGTATGTTTAAAAGCTGAATCTTAGAAGAAGTAAATAAAATGGGGCATTATTTAGACCTTAACCCAATATGATTGAGGACCTTCTAGAAGAGGTCAAGACATAGGGCAAAGCAGACAGAAGAACATATGGACATAGAGATAAGGCTGCCATGTACAAGTCAACATAAAGAAAACCAACCTGTGTCCCCTTGACCTTGAATGTCAAGCATTTCAAAATATGAGAAAATATATGCTAGTTGTGTGAGCAACTCAACTTATGGGATTTGTATGTCATTACATCTTATAAAAAACCTCTTGGATTTTATTCAATATTAAATTTTTTAAAAATATGCATGCATCTTAATATTAATAGAATGTTGTACTCATGGGAAGTATTTTTTAAAGATTTTTATTTAATTAATTTATTTATTTAGAAGAGAAGAGAGAGAGAGAGAGAGAGAGAGAGAGAAAGAGAGAGAGAGAGAATATGGGCATGCCAGGGCCTACAACCACTGCAAATGAACTCCAGACACAAGCGCCCTCTTGTGTATATGGCTTTACATGGCCACTGGGGAATTGGAGGCAAACGTCTTAACCGCTAAGCCATCTCTTCAGCCCTCAATATTTCATTTTTTTTAAACCAGGTGAACTTTCCATTCTATTGTGATAACTACTACTGATAATATAGACACATATTTAGGGAAATCTTTGGTCAAACATAAGCAACACTTGTCCTTGGAGTCATTCAGTTTTGTTTGTTTAATAAGCTACAAGGACAAGGTCAAAGTTTCTGAAGACAGCCGTCAGTCATTGGGTTGATGGAATAAATGAACATAAGCCAGCTTCCCCTTGCCAGTGTTTGGCACACCTTCCTTCCACTGTTTGCAGTGCTGTGGTGGAGGTGATGTCCACCCTCTGCTCATGCCTTTTTTCCCTGGCTTGATGGAGTCTCCCCTCGAGTTCATAAGCCAAAATAAACCAATTCCTACCCAAGCTTTTTGGTTGGATTCTTTCTGCAGCAACGAGCATGCTGAATACAACGATGTGTGTGTGTGTGTGTGTGTGTGTGTGTGTGTGTGTGTTTGTTGTGTGTGTGTGTGTGTGATGTGTGTTATGTACACTTGGGTACATACTTCCTTTTATTGATCAAAGCCTCCTTCATAGAAATGTAGAGGCATTTAATGAATGCTTAATGACTAAAAATATTACTTACTATAATGTTTTTTATCATTTTTATTTACTCAAAGATTTGTTTTTAAATTGTAATTAACTCCTCAATGGGTTTTCCACAGTACTTTTAGTCAAAGAATTATATTTATAAAGAGTATGCATAATTGGGTTGCTATACATCTTGGGAAGAGTTGTATCTTTTTGATAATAACATATTAATATGAAAATGTTATTGAATATTGGAACAAGAACATAAATCCATGCCCCCTCCAGATTCCTTGTGAGTCACTATGTGTAAGGCAATATTTAAATATACATTTTGAGAACATTAAAAAGGTCACACATTTCTCTTCAATATTTCTGAAAAACTGTTATGTTTGTTTTATAAATTATATATGAATTTAAATTTTTAATAAACTGTATAATCTAAACACATTTGTATGAATAAAATTATAATTTTAAATACATTATACTTGAAACAATTGTAATAAGTGGTGTAAGAGCCATTTCAGAAGATAAATCCACATTAAACTGGAACATCATGAAAAATGCATAGGAAAATGCAATAGGAAAAACGTAATTACTCTGGATTAAACATTTGCATGTAATAGAGTGCATTGAAGATATTTCAAGTTCCTATATTATATTGCCTTTATATACTGTATATTAAAATCATTCATCTAAGAGAATGACTGACGTATGTGTGTGTGTGTGTGTGTGTGTGTGTGTGTGTGTGTGTGTGTACTCACACACCAGGATTTCTTCTCATTGTTTAGGAATGCAAGACACATGCCAATTTTTGCATCTGGCATTTTATGTAGGCACTGGGAAATTGAACCCAGGCTGGCAGACTTTGAAAACATGTGCTTTAAACCACTGAGCCCCACTCTGAATATTTTAGTGACTTATTTTCTATAGGAAACAAAATGGAGTTGTATGAATTCATAAACATTTTAACAATGGAAAAAATAGTGCATTCAACTTTACATGTTTTAACATTGTTTTTCATGATAGGGTCTTGCTCTAGCTTAGGCTGACCTCAAATAAACTATTAAGTTTCAGGCTGGCCTCAAAATCATGGCCATGTTTCTATCTCTGCCTCCCAAGTGCTGGGATTAAAGGCATGTGCCACCATGCCAAACTACCTCACATTTTTTATAAGGCCAAGGACATCAAAGGATTGATCATTTGTCTGAATGGATATAAGACAGCTTCTAGAGTTTTCACCACTGAAGATTCTGTCTTCTCCTTTCAGAGCATAGCAATGCTAGCCCAGTCCAGATGAGAAGGACTCTGTAGAAAGACATTCTTTCTATGCTAGTCAGTCCTTGACTTTTTTTGTCACTTAATATATTTGTGATGCTTTCTGTCATTATTGAAGATACTTTATACATCAAAATAAAGCTCCTCAGTTTGGGGTCGAACCCAAAGGATGAAAGTCAAGAGAATGCCTTATCCACAGTCTTTCTTAACACCATAACAGTATAGGGATTAAACAGGGGATGAAATTAGACAGTGTGTGATGAATAATGAGAGAGATCTCAAGAACTGCTCTCAGCAGTGGGTACGTGTATGTAAGCATTTAGGAGAATTTGAAATTCTATGCAATAATAGACAAGCATCAAGAGGCTGTGAATACAGTTGAAATCCACCATGATAGGGGAAGGATACTCAACTAATAATTGGCCTATAATTTTATTTTTTCCCTCTAGATGTATTAACGTTTTTGCTTTATGTTATGATTTTTACTCTGAGACATTTTGGGACTTAAAGTTTATTTTGTCAAAGTAGAGCCACCCTTTCTTTGTCTGTTTTGTTCTAATTTACGTGAACCATTTCCTAACCCTTCAATTTCCTTTTGCATGTTTCCTTAAAGCCTTACCTAGGCTCTTGTAGGTGCACACCAGTGTGTCTTACTTGTAATCTATTCGACAACTTTGTGTCTCTTGTTTAGATAATTTAACATACTTACATTAAAGCAAAGTTCAATCTAGGCCTATGAAAATTGTAGTCATTAAGATCTGATTTTCAGGTCATATAACAAATATATTCTTACTGTACAATTGTTAGTTTAGAGAATATTGATCATGCTGTTTTAGGGGAATCAAATCATTTCTATTTTTTGAAATTGTTAAGTGTTGATATAGTAATGGCTTCATTGGATGGCATTAATTTTATTATTTGGAAATTCTAGCTTTCTTTTCCATAATAGAAATAAAATATCTAAGAGCAATTTTTTTTTCCTTTCTTTCTTTTTTTCTTTTTTTCGTTCTGGAACTTGTAAAGTCTCTGGATGCTGAAAGATGGCTCTCTGTGGCTTCTTCAGCAACAGGATTTTGCCTCAGGCCTGGGGAGGGCATTCAAGAGCTTTGACAGAATCCTGTCATGTTTTTGGAACCTCATGGGTCACTTTGGTCAACAGCTCAGTGAGGGAAGGAACTGGTGGCTGGGACCAGGGGTTGTCAGACTGATCAATTTTTCACAGGCTTAGACTGTCTTGCCTACTACTCATGCCCCTCTTGCCATTCGACGCCCACTACTTGCTCAATAGGTTACAGTATACTCATGAGGATTTTATGATTTTGAACTCATTTTGGTTTAGCCTCATGCTTAAGCCATTCCCCTCCCCCATCCCTTACCCCTCATTCAGATCATTTCTTCCTACTGGTCTGTGTAGAGTTTGCGGTTATCCTGGTTAAGGACCGCATATGAGGGAGAATATGCGGTGTTTGGTTCTCTGTTCTTTTGAGAGATCCCTTAGTAGAATTGAGCTGCTATAAACATAGTTGCACAAATGCCTCTATGCTGTGGCATGTTTTTTTAAAAAAATACTTTATTTATTTATTTTATTTATTTAGAGAGAGACAGAATTGTGCACCAGGGCCTCCTACCACTGCAAATGACCTCCAGATGTTTATGCTGCTTTGTGCTTCATGCTTTACCTGCACACTGGGGAATCGAACCCGAGTTGTTCAGCTTTGGAGACAAATCTCTTAACCCCTGAGCCATTTCTTCAGCCCACAATGTTTTGTTTGCTCTCTTAAATCACAAAATGCCAATTTTGAATGATTCCTAAGCAAATCTGCCAACAGAATTTCTAGAGTTAATAATATTGAGCATGAATGTAGATATAGCTATTATATGTTCACTTACAACAATATATATTTCCTAAATTTTAAATGAAAAATACTTTGGAATGTGTAGTTTTATACAGTATCAAAATCACAACTTAGTGAGAGCTGTCATTTGTCCTTAAGCATATCTTCCTGATCATTTATATGGACATATCACATATAATTATTGAAGTTTCCTGGTACTATAAACAACACCTAGATAAACAACAATACAAAGTACCATCATTTCTCTCTCCCTGCAGGTGTCAGCTTCATCGTCTTGGAAAAATGTAACTAAAAACTAACTTTGATAAAAATAAGAGGCAAAAACTATAGTTGGCTCCAAGACATTTTCTGAGGGTTAACCAAGCTTAATTTAAAATATAATAGTATGCCTAATGGAGCAAACTCCTGAGCACCTTAACTATTAGCAGTTCTTATGTGTGGTAACTTGACACTGCCAATTCTAGAAAAGTCCTAATATGTTGCTAAACAAAAGGGGATACATTTGTTTCTTTATACCTAGAGTATCAGACATAAAATCTATGACACTTTCTTTAAAGTACCCTAAATGGATGCAACCCATGGTTTCAAAATATTCCATGTCTTTCCAAAATCTACTCTGGAGGAAGCAGAGAGAAATTATTTTCTTTCTTCCTTTTTTTTTTTTTTCATTCGCTGACACTTTTTTTTTTTGTTTTATATCATCAGAAGGTCTTGACATAAAATAGTAAAACGTTTTTTTTTTCAAAAGTAGGTAGTTTGGAAAACTTCTATTTTTTGTTTGTTTTCACTTGAATTTTAGCTTGGAGTTATATTTAGAAGAAATATAAATCCTTTCTAAACCCCTTAATTCAGTAGCATACATTTTAGGTTGCAAGGTTTCAAACTATACTCTATATTTATTGAGTTCAGTCAGGCAAATGTCTATTAAAACCTTAGTGAGAAACTTAGGAACTATAAAAAACCCTCCAAAGGGACGTCAATGTGGCAGTCAGTGAATAAATTAACCACTGGCTTGGGTAGGATGGAGACTCATCTGTCTTTCTGAACACTGTTAATGAAGCCTACATTTTTGTATGTTAGTTGCTGTGAAACTTCCCGAGACACATGTTTCTGAGTTCCTTTGCCTCATGTCCAGGCATTAAGTGTCTCGTAGTTCATTAGAACACTGATGATGTGTAATTATCTCACAAAGGTTGTCACCAAATGGAAATTTAGAGAACCGTTAGAATTGTTTGAAATTTTCATTAGAGACTCATATTATCCAGGCTGCTAGGAACTGCTGGAGGAAGACGAAGAGGTTAATGACACACCTATGGACTGACCCATTGTAGTACTGTTTGCACACTTTAAACAGAAATGTTAACACACACACACACACACAAAATATTGTTTTTGTTTTTTTCTTTCAAAGTAAAAGATCCAAAGACTTTTGTCAAGGACATTTGATTTTATCTTCTCTTTAATGCCAGCTATAAGTTGTGATCAGTTCTTGTGACACCCACTGTATGGAAAATCACACTTCCATGGGCACCTGTTGTCAATCAATTATATACTTATTTTGTTTCATATCAACACATTTCATTAAAGTTATAAAGATCATGAAACTGTCTACAAAACTCCTAGCCTTTTTGTATCATCTAATTATACTGATGTCATTTAAAGGTGAAAAGAAGTGCATTACTTTTGTTTTTCTTTAATTGGCCATTGCAATGTTATAATGAATATAAGAACAATGTGATATTATCTAAAGAGATTTACAACGTGAACGATGATCTGAGATATAGTCCACTAGGAAGTAACAATGATAAGCACAGTTATGTGCCATTCTTTGCATCCCTTCTGGATAGACTTTGCTCTCCATGGTTGCAGTGTAACAGTTGTAAAACTAGAATGAATGAACAGGAAATTGCATAAAAGAGAACAGAAAAGGATGTTAAGACACTATGGTACATTTTTTTTCTAAAGAAATATTATTACAACATCAAATTTCTGCTTCAGTACTCTATTGCACAATTTAACAACTACTACTTTGGAAAACAACTTTTGATTTTATGTGGAATAAGTTTTAACAGTTGATGAAAATAGAATTTTTTTTTTCTATTATTTGTGTGTTGTTAGTCCACGGAGGCTGTGATCACTTTTAGATTGAAGACTGAGGACTTCCATCTCAGTTGGACTCCAGATGCATGTGCCACTTTGTGGACCTGGCTTTACATAGTTACTAGAGAATTGAAATTGGGTCCTTAGGCTTTTCTGGCAAGTGCCTTAATCATAGAACCATCTCTTCAACCCCAGAGTCCTTTTGTAGCCACAATAATTAAAGTAATGTGAAAATAACATTACATTTAATAAATAAATCAAGGGATGGGATGATGACTTAGTTGTTAAATCCTCTCAGTACTTGCTATCAGACTCCCAACATCAAGTAAAAGCTGGACACAGTGGCACATACTGATATTTCTGCTTCTGGAGAGGATCCCTGGGACATGCTGGCTAGCTAATATAGCCAAAATGGTGACTTCTGGGTTTAGTGAGAGACACTGTCCCAAAAAATGAGGTGGAGAGCAATTGAGGAAGACTCAACAGCAATGTCTGGCTTCCAAGTGCACACGTACCTGTGTGCACATACACTCTCATACACGTGCCACCACAAACATACAACATGCATGTACACATGGACATTACACACATGCCCACCCCCCCAAATCCATCAATAGCCTGGAGATGAAGATTTCAAAAATAAAATGGCACTATTGATTTTTGTCCAAAAGACTGAAAAAACAAAGCAATAATGACCTATGGAGACTAAAATGCATATTGCTTTTATTTTCTTTGACCACTTGAAAGTGCATCAAGTCTCTGAATCATTCTCATCCACATACATGTATGCCAATGTGGTACTCTCAGAGCCTATGATGTTTAGATTTTGTTGTCAACTTGATCTTTTTTATTATTCTTGGGTGGGTCTCTGAGGATGTTTCCAAGAAGGCAGCCTCTCAGTAGGAGGCAGGATGTAGGGAAGCTCAGGAGAGGTAGAAATGAACATCCCTTCTTGGGAGGATAGTGCAGGAAGGAAATGCCAGAGACTCAGGAAGCCAACAAGTCTGGCATAGGGTAGTAAGACCTTTCCCTGAGGATATATAAAGGTGAAAGAACTCTCCTTCACTCCCCTGCCTGTTTTGTGTGTGGTACTGGTACTGGGCTTCTCTCTGCTTTGACCTGTGAAAGGGTGGGGGCAGCCTTTTTCACCATTATGGAACTTCTCCTGTATCTGTGGGTTCAATAAATCCTTTCCTCCTATAACTGTGCCTGGTCATTCCAGAGCTGTGTTGCTCACCTAAGACAGAGCCATTGTGAGAAAGAAAAATGACAGAAGGATGGGTGGATTATGGCATGTCAGGTCAGAGAGGTATAACAATAACAGCAGCAACATATACTCCAAGAAGAAGGTTAGCATGAGACAGGCTGTGTCATTAGTAATTGAAATGCTTTATGTTTACAGCTCAGAGTCTCTATGATGAATGGATACAGTGTGGGAAAAAAAAGGATGATCACAACCATTTCTCTGATGAGGAGCAATGAAGATCCAGCAATCAAGGCTGCTAATTCAAGCTATTAGGAAAACAGCAGGGGGCAAGAATTTGCTCAGTGTAAGGGAATATAATATTTATCAGTGCTCATTAAACAGTGCACATGGTCTCATTCTTAATGAAGATAGCCATGGTATTAAAAATTAAAATAAGGAACAAATGCAAAGCATATTTTGAAGCTGGATTGCCACATGAATTTGTATCTGAATAAGCATAGGTGAACCACTTAGCAATTCGACGTGACTTTGATGGTAGATCCATGTGAAATAACATTTAAATCTTAGATGCAAAAAACCTTAAATGTGTTAGGTAAATGCATCTCACTCTGTCTCCGTCTCTCTCTCTTTTCTCTCTCCTCTTTCTCTCCTCTTTCTCTATCTTTCTCTCTCTCACACACAAACACACAGAGAAGCACATACACACACTTTTTCTTATGAAAACATTTTATTTAAGAAGGAAAGCTATGCTCCTAAAATATATTAAAACTTTTCTTTTCAGAAGTTTGTAGAAGCTTAACACCTGCTCAAATACCTAGGAAAACAATTCTGAGAATTAAAGAATGGCCTCTGCAGTTTAGTAACACTCATGTCTGAAAAGGTGAAAATTAACCATACTTTTGAATACATTAAGAAATCCTTCATTTTAAAGAGGACTAGAGAGACTAAAATTCTAATAATAAAAGAAAATCATAATAAATATGTGATACATATACACCATGGAGTTTAAAGAAAAATGAAATTGAAAATTGGGTGGATCTGGACAACAATTTATATTAAGTGAGGAAATCTAGTTCTGAAAGTTCAACATGGTATGCGCTTTCATATGAGGGTCTTAGACTCAAATGTCTAGATTTGTTTTGTGAGTTGGAATAAAAATCAGTAGCCGAGGCCAGGAAGCTACACAATGGTCATAAGGGAAGAAAGAAAGAGCAGAATTTAAAAGAAGGCAAAGGGGAGGGACAGCATACTGAGTGTGAAATGGTCTAAGTGGAGCTTGAGGAGGGGATGGAGGAGAAAAGGGGGTGTGGGAGACAGATGAACCAAAATTAAAGATGTTCTGATTAAGCCATATGGAATTTTATCTCTTTTTTTTCTTTTACTTTTTCTTTTTCTTTTTTTTATTGTCCATAATAAGTTACAATATTTATTGGGCAAACAATGAGTTGTTATCCCAAATTCCTCACTGCCCTCCACAAAAATATTTTATTTATTTACTTTCAAGCAGAGAGAGAGAGAGAGAGAGAGAGAGAGAGAGAGAGAGAGAGAGAGAGCGCACGAGGGCTACCACCTTGTGGATCTGGTATACGTGGGTACTGGGGAATTGAACCCGGGGCCTTAGACACTGGAGGCAAGTGCCTTAACTGCTGAGCCATCTCTCTGGCCCCAAATTTTACCTCTTTGCTAGATAAATAATAGATATGTTTAAGAGAGAGAGAGAGAGAGAGAGAGAGAGAGAGATTGGTCAAAAATGTCTAGTGGAGGTGTATAACTTAGTGCTCAGAAATGATAGATGGTTGTACAAGAAAATTTTAGCGCCAGATAAGATATCTTCTAGGGAGTTGTTGGCCAGGGAGGCCCCTAATGACCCATAAAATTCCAGGATATTCCCAAGGCTCTTGGTTTCCCACCAAGAGCTAGCTGATAAGTTCCTACTGCTGAATATGTCACATGCTTGAGCTATAGGGCACTAAGAAGTCACACTGGAGCTGAGTTGGAATCCTACCTGCCTCCTTGGTTACATTAGGGTTGAGGAAATGACTGTGTAGAGATTTCCTCAAGTGTCTGGAGCCTATCTAATTCAGATTTTCCCTTTAAAGGCACATTTTCAACACTCCCTACAATTAGATGAGAACTCAGTTTTAGCCTTCAATCTGTGTTTTTACAAAATGCCATAGTCAGGTATGTGTGATGACTTAGGGATTTCCCAAGTTTCCTCTCAGTGTGTACCTAATCCCAGGCATCTATAGCTTCCTAGACATCCATGTGGCTTTCTAGATTCGCAGAGATATGCCAGGGCTTTACAAAATCTCTAATCACTTCATGCCCTGTTTTATTTTTCCTTTTCACTGTTATCCTATCGTCAACCACCAATCTATCTATCTATTTATCATCAAGCTATCATCTTTTGACATACATCCACCAAGTGGAAGGCTTTTTTACTTGGAGAATCTCCAGGTCAGGCCAAATAAAGGCAGCGGTGAGGTTAGCCTGAAGTCAAAGGACAGGTCAGGGAAAGGCAATTCTTTGGGAATGAGGCCATTAAGAAGTTCCATACAGGTGACAACTTGTGGATGTTGGATAGCTGGTTCTCCCTTTAATAAGAGTTGTTAGCTTTCAAGGAACCGAGAAAAAGGGAACGATGGAACAGAATGATGGTTTATCTGCCTCTAAGCTCACTGTTGCTATTGAGTGCCCCCCCTCAGGTAAAAGATCCAAACATTGCTATAAATTTTTGGTTTGTTTCAAAAATTATGAAAATGTCAATTGAAGGAATAAATTACCATATTTCTGTTGCTTTTTAGACAGAATGTGAGTAGATTCATGCCCCACAATTTTCACTGATTATCCCATTATAGACATTAAAACATTGAAAGTAATAGTAGAATCATTTGAGGAAATAGAGGAAAGAAATGGCCAAAAATATACCAGAACATGAAAGCCCATGATAAGTATTAAATATCCATTATATTTAAGATTTTTACAATTAAATTATCTCCATGTATGAGATAATGAGACGTATATGAAAGCGTGTCTGCAGTCTTCAGATACTTAAAACGACCTTATGAAAACAGATTTAACATAGCAGAAAGTTAAAACAGTAAAATGAAAGAATAATAAAACAACAAATTCATGGAGGAGGTAAAGAAAAAATATTTATTTTAAAAATAGTTGTGAGTAGAAGGAACAGGTGGAATTTGCTCACATGTTCTGATATATGCTTAGTTGGAGTTTCAGAAATAAAAAAAAGAAATAAAAATGGGAAGGAAGCAATATTGAAAAAATATAGTACAGACAATTTACTATAAGTGTTGAAATCATTAGCCAAACTATTTAAAAATGTTGCTACATTATGGTGAAATCTTCAGAACAAGGGAAATAATTTTATAAGTTCATTGGGAAGTAAAAAATATTACTTGTGAATAAAAATATTGGAAGTACTAAAATACATAATGAACAAAAATCCCAAAATGGAATTCTTTACCAGTAAAATTAATTTTTTAAGTAAAACTAACCGCATGAGCAAAAATAAATTACATCTGATAATATCAAATTAAACAGGATTTAAAACAGCTTAAGGGCTCACGGAAAGACTTTGTCCACCTGAAGAATTCCACATTCTACATTAGATTGACATATATCAATTGATTTCTTTAGGAAATTAAGCACTTCATTGGAGTTGTGTAAATTTAATTCTTTGCAAGTTACTCCTTTTTCGTAAATGTAGTTACCAGGAGCTTTCTTTAAAAGACCAGATTAGGCTGGGGAGACAGCTCAGTGGTAAAAGGTGCTTGCTTGCAAAGCCTAGGCTTGGGTTTCATTTCCCAGTTCCCACCTAACACCACAACTGCACATATATCTCAAGCTTATTTACAGTGGCAAGATGCCCTCTCTCTCCTAGTAAATAAAATATTTAAAAAACAATTTAGGTTGAGTACAACCAATTAGCAAACACAGATGGTCTGGATCCCCATTCTGACTATTATATATCCTTCATTTTCAGAGTTGAGTTTAGAAGACATTTTGCTTAATAAAAATCATTCCTGTTTAAAAAATAAATACAATACA
This sequence comes from Zapus hudsonius, assembly GCA_004024765.1. Classification (NCBI taxonomy): domain Eukaryota; kingdom Metazoa; phylum Chordata; class Mammalia; order Rodentia; family Dipodidae; genus Zapus; species Zapus hudsonius. The sequence continues at coordinate 99,369 of PVHP010000079.1, read as the reverse complement.
ATAAAATAAAAAGACTAGAGAAGACAGAGTATTAGTATCTTGGGTTTATGCTTTAGAGGGTATGCCGAGATGAATTATTCAACTCTGGAAACCAGTAAAAACCTTGTAGTATGTGAACCCTCAAAATGTATTTCATAACTATCCTGATTTGACCAGACATACACTTTACTCTTTCAAAAAAAAAGTAGAAAGGATAGACACCTGGAGATAAATAGGGATGAGCAGATTTTTCTTCTTAATACAGATAAATGTATTAAAATGCCATTTAATAACTTCATTTCAAGTATTCAAGTGTTTATTAGGGAAGCACAAAACCTTACATTTAGCTATGAAGTAGATGCTAATTTTCCAAGGGATTATATGCCTAAACCAATTAGAATTAATTCAGGCACCTTAACATATTAGCTCATAGAAAAAGTCTGATGTTCTGAGTCTGATGTTCTGGGATGAATAAATAAATAATATTTCAGAGGTGAGAAAGGTAAGCTTTTATCTTGTTAAGTTAAAGTACATGATATAATAGAAATAGGATGGGTTCATTAAGCATTTTTCCCCCTTAGGAAATGCATCAAGTTGTTGATATCTCTGTGACAAGCTAAAAGTTGTCTATGAAAACCAATCAACTTTCTCCTTGATATAAAGAAAAATCACAAGAAGAAGGAGGTGAGAGATCAAGGCATCCCATCTGAAACTGAAGTGGCAACTGGATTATAATTTTGGCAACAGCAAGAAAACTATTTTGGAAAAAAGTGTTAATTATATTCACACTGTGAAAGCTACACTGAGGAAAGGTGAAGGGTGTGGATAAACTCCTTAAAAGCCTAAAATATTTCATTTAAGCCTTATCTGCCCTCTGTCTCAGAATTATGATACCCAATTAGGTACAAACAATGTGGGACTCCTTTTCAAAAGTACAAGTTGCCACATTACTAGATGGTGAGTCACAAGGTCACATGTGTACAGATTTAAATGATTTACCCTCCATTAAGCTTCTTTGAGACTAGATATTTTCCTGGCAGCAAGTCAGATTTCTGGTTATTTGTGTGAAAATAAAGACTGTCTTCTCAGAGCCTAATGCCCGATTTAGTCCATTCAGCCCTGTGACAAAGAAAAATAGTAAATATTTGGCTTCCTGCTTAGATTTAACACTGCCAAGTACTTTTCTATACTGATGTTCTCCCAACCCTTGAAATGATGAATTCTTTCATTTCCTCTTAGAAGTCATGAGGATATTGAAGGAAAAAGATGTTTCTAAATCTTTACAAGTCACCAAGTTAAAAACCTTCATACAAATTTATAATTAAGAACAAAAATAAAATTTAAGTTATGTTCTAAGATGTTTCTAGCCATGTAAATTATATAATAGTAGTGTGTGTGCTTTTAAAGTTCTTGAAATATTGCCCTACATGTTTCCTGAATTATTCTTCTTGCAGGGGGTAGAGAAGATAAAAAAATATGTTATGAATATTTACGTGCAGGTGTTAATTTCAAGTCGTATGTCAACTTCTAGGTTAAATAACAGTTTTAGTCTGAAACATAGTGTGGTAGTTTGAATGGATGTTACCCAATAGATTAAAGAGTTGTATTAAAGCTTATAACTTGGATTTCCAGTTGCCTGGCTGGAAGAGATGTCACTGTGGGGAGATCCTAGGTGTTAGTGGGGGGGAATCTGGAATTCCAGCCTAAAGTATGCAGTCAGCAATCTGAAATCTGCCAGAGTCCCTTTGGTGTGGTGCTGGTGATTCTCTCTCTCTCTCTCTCTCTCTCTCTCTCTCTCTCTCTCTCTCTCTCTCTCTCTCTTTCTCTCTCCTGGAATCTGTAGAAGGGAGCCAGTTTCTTCTGCCATTATGGATCATCCTCTGGATCTATAAATTTCAAATAAATCCATTCTCCCTCCCATAACCTGTGTCTGCTTGGAAGTCCACTCCAGCAAGCTGAAGCTGACTGATACATATAGTATCATTGACTATGAACTTAGCAAATTTGATCCTACCAGTAAAACAGATATGACACCAATATGAGTTGAGTTGTTTAAATCATTCTCTTATTCTATCAGTAGTCAATACAACATGTTGTAATGAAAAAAGTTAAAAAAAATACAGGTCAAAAAGTCTATAAGAACTTTTATGATATACCATTTTCCACATTGAGAAACAAAGGCTTGAGCCAGTCAGAGCTTCCCCTTTGCAAATAAGAGTTTACATGTCAATCTAACATGTTCTGGTATTGCTATTTGTTAAATTTCAGATGTTTTCTATTATGATTTTTTTCTATATTTGTACTCATTTGGGGTGAATAATTTGACATCATTCTTTCCAGGATTCAGAAATCAAATATTACTCTGCTGAAATAGGGCTTGTAAAAAATCTGCACAGAGCATATTTTCTTGATTATTTATTTATTTAATTATTTATTTATTTATTTATTGTTCTCAAGCATCATTCTCTCTAAAAAAAAAGAAGAAAAGAAAAAAATCCTCATTTCATTTAATCTAACTGGGCCAAAGACAGGAAAATTGTGTCTGAACAATATGTAATTACATAAACAACTAGATGCACAGAGAAAGCCATAAATAAGTAATTGCTCTACAAACCAAATCAGCGCATCACATTAAGAGGGGAGTGGGAAGAAAGTGAAATAAAAAAAAACCTGAGCAAAAGTTTCATAAGGAGATACAAAGAATGTTCCTCTCCCTCTGAACCCAGTAGTATCTCTTGCCCTATTTGCTGGTAACATACTTAGAATTTCTATTTTTGTTTATACTCATTGCTTTCTTTCCCTTGGTTGTTACCAGTCTTCATCCATTCTCCTAACAATAAAAATTCTCAGGAAAACATTTTCTCAAATCCCACTCTCAACTCTTTGTTTGGTTTCCTTATCTTTTTCTGACTCATAGCCCAAACCTTCTCTATCATTTTAGTTCCCAACAAGAGAAGCAAGAAGGAGACTCACATGCCATTTTTAGAACCAATTTATTTTTGTGGCAGTGAGGAGTCCTCAATGGATGAACAGATAGACAATTTGTCCTATGATAGGGGACAAGGTATGGAAATAATCAGAAACTTCTTGCTTTGTTTTTAAAAACCCTTGTGTATTTTTATAACTATAATGGAAATGAAAGAAAAAAGAGCCCAGGAAATGAGAAGAGATGAGCAGTCTATCCTCCCTGTCTTCAGAGGTTCTGTTCTCAAAGTGGAACTCAAAATGTGTTTACAGCTTTCTACCCCGAAGCCTCGTATGCTTACTCACAGTGACTCCAGTGCACAGATTCAAGATGCCCATGCAATAAGCATCTTCCAATTTTCCCAGGTTCCCCATTGATAGAAAGAGAAGAGAATGAGGGGAAAGTGAAGGGAACTTCCAGTTTCCTATTCCGCGTGCCATTGAATTAACTCCATAGGTGAAAAAATGTCATCATTTGCTTTCTTTAAAAAGACATGATAAACTGTTCTTTCCTCCTTTCACTAGAGCTGTAACTGTTAAAATCTGAAGAAATTACAGGCATTGGATATCTCAAAGTGAGATTTTTACATAGGCCTTATACATGGTAGTGAAGTACCCAACCACAGATGGACAAAACCCAGAGCAACATATTTAATTTCAAAAGAACTACCAAGATCAAGGTTTTCTTTTGTTTAACAAATTTTTAAGTAATTATATTGGTACCTTGTGGCTATTTAAGACAATTTTTAAATACAGGAACTCACATTTTAATGAGATGGTAATTTATTGTATTTTTTATTATTGCCTCACATCTATTTTGCATATCTGTAATCATGAGGGATTTATAACTTTGAATCCTTTCTTCTTCCACATAATATTTTGCAAGAAGCGTTCAATGTGTTCCCTCCCAATTTTCACTGTAATTATTTTTAATGGCTGAAATGGTCTGATTGAGGGGATGTAACCAATTTATATAATTTATTTCATTTTATTGCATAAACTTATGCTTTACAACATTTCATTATTTAAAAGGTACCTAGATAAGGAAGCTCATTCATTTTTTTATTTGTTCGAGTTTGTCTTCCTTTTTTCTACTTAATGCAATTTAAAATCAGTTTACAGTTGTTACAAATCCATGTAGTTACCCATTAGCATTTGCTGCTTTCTCTCTGTGAAGTTCTCATATAGACTAGCCTTGGATCTCCCTCCAACTTTAGGTTAAAGTACATTTGTTCCTGGACCTCCTTTAGTGACAGATGGTGGTTCCCGTATTTAAGTATTTGTCCAATTGATCACCTTCAAACTTTCCTGAGTATTTTAATTCCAATAATTACTCTGAAAGGGGTCTACATGACTTAAATGTACTCAATGTAAATATCCTTTCAAATAATTACCAAAACTCCTAGTGGGTACGTATTACAACACAGACTTTTTCTTTAGGTAATATGAATTGCTTTCTTTTTCATAGATCCTTTCCCCAAATTTTCTTTTATTTAGATCCAAAGTACATGTTAGAAGGGACACTTGAACCTCAGTATCCACTTTGCTGGGGAGATTTGTTAAGGCCTCATTGATAAAATTCCTGTGTTTGCTATAGAAGCAGATAACAAAATAAGCACTGAAGAAAATGATTTTATAGAAGTTTAATGAAGGCGAATATTACATAAATACCTTGTAAAGAGAAATGAGATATACATTTTAAGAAAATGGGCATGCAAATATGAAGCACTGATGTAACTTTAATAATTCTGAATCGATAGCAGTTTCATGTTATCATTTAACATTTTTAAAGAAAATCTGATAGCTATTTGTGGGCCACTCGAAGTGTAACCATGAGTTGGGCAAACCTTTCAATCTAGGAATTTTCATTTGTTCATTATTTTTAATGTTGAAAATTGGGTTGTAAAATTTTCCTTGTTAAATATTTTTTTACAGCCTACACATTTCTCCTAAAGGATGCGAGGCTAATTAAATTTTTGACTGAATTTTTAGCTTCACTAATTCATTTGTAAAATAATTAAAATAGTGCTTAAAACTGTAATATTTACTCTGAATATATCATAAATAAAACACTCTTGCGACAAAAAAGAACATGGACCTGACAACGACCCTCAGGAAGAACCTATGTGTCATCCGATGCTATGGGGTTAAAGGAACAATACTTCTTTGGGAAGGTGGACAAAGCCTCACGTTTAGCCATCATTACATAAATGGAGCACTTAAAAGGCAAGAAAATGGAAAAAATCCCTCAGCAGGCTAACATGATGATATGGCTTTAGAAGTAACATTTTGAAAAGTTGGTATGGGGACACAGTTTGAAGAAATTGTTCTGAAAGGAAAGAAGATAATAAAATAGAAGTTAAGTGAATGGTGGGAAAGAGAAGAGAAAAGGACACTGGAAAAATGGAGGTGAGGGAGAGAAAGGAAAGAGGAGAGAGAGGAACAATAGGAGAAAGAGGTGGAAAACAATGACAGAGAGTGTTTTAAGTAAAAAACAAACAAACAAAAAAGCAGAGGTACTTTGGAAAGAATGCAGAAGAGAAATCAGGAATATCTAGATAAAAAGCCAGCTCTAACCAGGACAGAAATGTAAACTAGATATGTGAGCCATTTCTAAAATAGAATAGACAGAAGTCAAAGACTGTATGAGTGGCATAATAGCATAAGATTGACTTTTATCACAGTAGAATCAAATACACTCCTCAATATTCCATGTACTAAGGCAACCACATTTATCAGGGCACATTTTTTTTCTACCTTAATGTTATGAAAGAAACACACACACAACATGCCAGAAAGATTTTATATCAGAACCAATTTAAGTAAATATTTTTAATCACATAAAAAATTCAAAGATATAGGAAATCTAGAGGTCCTCATTTTGATCAGGGTGTCATAGGTGGTCACTGCAGGGCTCTGGGGGGGGGACAGGGCCTGGTGCCGTGATGTACATTAACCACACAACATCACAGATATAGTTACATGCAGAGAAACAGGGAGAGCTAATGATGACCTCAACATTACACTATACTTTCTTCTTTGAGATGTGTGTTCTGTAATTTTCTATAATTCTAAAATCTTTCAGAGGATGACCTACATGAACTGCATTGTCCCTGTGATGAAATATTTTGCCTTATCTACATTATTATTTGTCATTTAGGATCTATGGAGTTGGGACTTTTCTTATTCATTCAACCTTAACAAGGACTGTGCCTCTCTGAAAATACAAAAAAACAGGCTGAAATCCATCAGTATATTTATGAGGTTTAAAATATGAGGGTAATTATAGTGGAGATTCAGGAAGATAAGTTGGGAGATTTCCCAGAGAAAAGCAGATAAGAAAAATTATCAGAGGCAAATCACAGGTCTCCCTCTCCTTCCACGCTTATCATCACTATGCTAGGAAGCTGCAAGACCTAAGGGAAAACCACCATCTCCTAAAATTTATGTACCACATGTGCAGATTCCAATTCTCAATCCTGGAGGAGAGATATCCATAGAATCTCACCGTCAGGAAGATTGCTGCAGATTATGTTTATACAACTAGGGCCATGGAGATATTCACATATGTTGGAATTCCCAAGATTTATTTTCAGGAAAGTATATTTCAGAGCCTGACTCATATATATACTTAATAAACAGGTCATGATTATAGCAATCCAAGAATAAATAGAAACATATTTTAGTTTGTGCAGTGAAGATACATATTTAGTAATGGATAGTTAAAGTAATGGCTTGCTAATTATTACTTCCCATTTATACATATTTCCAGTGTTTTGTGATAGGCTCTCACACCATAGCTGATGCTAAATTGGAAGCCCTGGTTTATCCGAATTTGCCCTTGAACACACAGCAATCCTCCTGCCTCATTTTCTGAGTGTTGGGATCACAAGTGTAAGCCAATATACCTGGCTAACTTTTCTTGAATTATAGTAGGATTTTATAATCTATCATACACTCTGCATAAATTATGGGTAACATATATCAAACAGAAAATCACTTCCCATTGAATCTGACCCTTGTGGCAACATTTTATACCAACACTTCATTTGTTTCTGACATTTTATCAGAATTGAAACTGCTTAATTGACAGGGTACTTAAGTTAGCCTTTCTTTTATAGCTTTCTACACATCGTACCAAAAGGGTAAGCTAGTTGTTGGCCTCAAATGTCTGATTTCCAGTCCACAAGGCACACAGCAATGGAACTACAGAACTCCTGCACAACCTGATGCCTTGGGTCTCACCTACAGGTCAACAGGCTGCAGCCACCCAAACTCATTTGTTTAAGGCCTGATTTAAGTCCAGCAGGGGGAGGATGAACACAATTTCAAAAGCATCAAATAAGAGAGAGGCATCCGAACAAGCCTATGCAGTGTGCTTTCATTTCTTCCTACAATAGGGAATGGCATCCCTGTGCTGCCAAGTTCATGAACTTGCTAACAGCTTTCTATAGGAACAGTCCGTTTTCTACATTTGATCTGGAAGAAACACATCTGAGGGGTTTCCAGTGTCCATTTGCTTCCTGAATGTGGCAGCATGGAGCCCTTCAAAATCTGACAGCTAAAACCTGGCCTGGGATACAAGCCTTTGTACAAGGTAAGCCTCCTGTACTCCCAGTACTTCCTTGAAAAGGTTGACAAGAAAACCCAGATGAGACCATGTTTCCCTGTCTGGTTGTCATTGTATGGTGGAGAATAAGTTAAACACGGCAGGAATCAGAGTCTGTAAGATCAAAGGAAGTCATACAATTAAAATAATCCCATACATAACATCTTCGTTTTTTAAAAATAGTGTAATATATAACATGCCCATAAAGGTCAACTATTTTAACTATGTAAGTTTTCTTCTTTAAATATTGAGGACTTTGGTTGATCTACTTTTATACTGGTATACTGGTCTTCTCTTTTGTTCATTGGGGCCTTTAGACATTTCTGAGAACAAATGAGTCCAGTTAGAAAAAGATTCTATTATGTGAAAATATCACCCTGAACTTTTGTTGGGGATGGAATTCCAGGATTCTTTTGGATATGTCAAATTCTAGGCCTTATATATTTTCTGACTTATTCCTTTCAACATTATTAGTAATACTTATACTTATACCTCTACTTTCAAAATGTACAAATTATGGAACTTAAATAATTTCATAAATGTTTTTGGCCATGTTTTCTTGGTTATAAATTGGAAATATTATTACCATCTCTATTGCTATGGGCATTAAACCTGTGAATACAGATGCAATCGATGACATAATATCTATCATACAGTTATCAATATGATGCTAAATGTAATCATAAGTAATAATAGTATTAGAAAATTCAAATATTTGAAAAAAGCAACATATTTTCTTTCCCATTCAGACATAGATTTTATTTCGGTCACCACATTTAAAACTCCCTACCTGTGGAAACTGTCATTTTCACAGCTACCACTTAAACACATCACCACTGAACTCTGCACACCTTACCCCGCTTGTTCCATTCTGAATGAACTCAGGGGCCTTGAAATACTCACTCTAAGGATCAAGGCCAAATCCATGATTCAATTCTCTATCTTTTTTAGAAAATGCCACTTCTGAAAGGGCAGAATGACAGAAGGAATATGGAGGCACGTCTCCTTTTACACTCCTCTGACAGATAGGAAAAAACATCTATCCCAATAATTAATTCCTCAGCTGCTTCTCCAATAGATAATTCCATTAATATGTGCTGAGCACATATGCTGGAGGCTCTTTGCAGTAATTTACACACTGTGGTGCCTGACTCCTCTTATGAAATTTTAAATGGCGAAAAAAGATAAACACTCTGATTATCTATGGCTCTGATAAATGAATGCCTAAACTAAAATTTAACAGCTAAAAAGGTTATTTGCTTAAGTGAGATTGTGTGTGTGTGTGTGTGTGTGTGTGTGTGTGCATTGAAAGGTCAGATTTTTTTTTTCCTCCCATTGCTGTGAGATTGCTTCTGCTTTTTAGCAAATCTTTTAAGACGGCTGTTCTCCTTGCTATGTTGACAAGGACACAAGAAGGCTGTGGCCTGTTGAAATCACATGGGCAGCATAAAATCCTGGCTGGAATTGCAGGCAGCCCACAGTTTGTGGTTTTTGAAAGTCTGTCAAAAAAGTTGCGTAATATGAAAGCGAAGACAGGACTTCTGAACAAAAATCAATAGCTGGATCTTTTGAACTGCCCATGTACAAAGTTCTAATGAAAATGTCCTTGAGGGAAGTGTTAATAGCCGGCTTTGAGATCAGCCTCACCAGTGGTCTGATAACACTACAGAGCATTTGAAGTTTTCAAAGAATCCAAGACTTGAAAAGTTTGGCTCAAACACTGAGGATGTAAATGCCTCTAAGGGGTCTGAGAAATAGCAACCCACTGCTGAAAAATGCACAATGTATGTGTTTTCTGAACCATGTCAAATTTTAGCCACAGGATACAATTTACTTCAAGGGGGTTGGTAGCTCACTAAAAAGCAGCACTCCATGTTCAAACTAATAATTGATCAGGCACTAGGTACCATGTAGTAAAGGCATAGAAATGACTAAAAATAAGTCACCCAGGAGAGCTGATTAGAGAACACTTTTTTTAAATGCATTTTGAAGCAACACTCTGAACCAATAGGTGTTTATATGACATTCATTTATGTTGTGCCCCCCTTCCCCTCTGCCTTTTCTTCTTTTTCTTTAGAAATGTATTTGTTCATATTGACTCCAGGCACAAAATTATTCTTAGCTAAATATTATCCTGGTATCAACAAAATTCGAATTGGAGGTTAAGATGTGAAAGCATTTAATGATGATTCTTCTTTCTTCATTTGTTTTTCTTTCTCATTTCTGTATCTTAAACACAAAAGTCATTCATTTTTGATGAAAAAAGAATGAATTTTTTAATACATTGGGAAGACTCCATCACCAACAAAAGCAAGATTTTATTGTTATTCACAAAACCTGACCTCTAAAATTGCAAATGTTTCAGTACTTATTTAAAGATCATTTTAAATATATAATATATATATACATATATATATATATATATATATATATATATATATATATATATATATATATATATATATACATATATATATATATATATGTATATATATATAGTGTGTGTGTATGGTGTATATGTTTGTGTGTGTCCTTAGAAAAACACCTACCCACTCACCACAAGGTATTAAAAAATTGTGGGTGAGGATTAAGGACTATAGATTTTTCTACTATTGCTCACTCTGTCTAAAACTTCTACCCCACCCAGAACAGAATAATAGCTTACAAATAAAACCATTGTATGTCAGGGCTGGCAAGATGGCTCAGTGTTTAAAGGCACTTGCATACAAGGCCTGAAGGCCTGGGTTCAATTCTCTTATACCCACATATAGTCAGATGCACCAGTTGGCACATGCATTTTTATTAGCAAGAGGCTCTGGCACACCCATCTCCCTCTCTCATTTTCTCTCTGTGTCTCTCCACTTGAAAAAAAATGAATAAAAATATTGAAAAACATTACAAGTTATTTAAAAGAAGTTAGTGGTGATTTACATTGCTTGTATATAAATAAGTTATAGCTATATTGTTATTAGTATCATAGGGAGAATATAACCATTATCATTATTAATAAAGCATTCTAAATCACTATGGGAAGATATGATATATTTTCCTTTTATTTTTTTCTCTGAGAAACACTATGATCCAAGCAGGTTTTTGTAGCTACATAGATGGGTGAGTAGCTTACACTGCATTAAGACTTCAAGCCAGACTATAGCAGCGCACAGCCAAGCTCAACTCCTTAGCAAAAAGCTTACTTGGTGATCACTCACTCCTACTCCAACACCAGCCTGTTTTACAATGTGACAGAATCATAGTCATGTACCATTTCCCAGGACTAGGGATTCACTAGACTCTTGGACTCTTCAGGAAAAGACAAAGTCTAATATAGAAATTGATTCATTAGGAAAACACCCTCAGAATTGCTAACAGTAAAGACTTCTATGCAAGACATGGGGACAAGGGGGAAGGCACAGAGAAAATTCAAACAATCCTTGTATCCTATGTGAATCATAGTTTACACTGATCCCACAAGAAGCTCTGGAGAATGAGGAGATCACAGATGATAGGAGACAGTGACCATTGTCTACCACAGTAGTGATGTGCCTGGAGATGGCGACATACACTTTCAGGTATCTCTCTCTGAGATAACAGCCATCAATCAAAATTTGTTTTCAGGATCACAGTGCTGATGCTGATCTCAGCAGGACGTGCCCACTGCAGATATGAGGGATGGTTATGAGTCTGGCTGAGACAAACATCATCATGCTTGTCGCTTCTCCCGAGTTCAGCCACTGAGCTGGGTGATGGGGCAGACTTGCCTCATTCGACCACAGATACTGACTGTTGTTCAGGGGTATGCACTCTTTCAATCTGACTACATAAGTTTAAAGGTGAAGGTTAACTCCTATTCATTGTTACATTCTGCAGGCCATAGATGACCAGTCACATAGCATGACATGAGACACTATCAGAGCTTTGAAATTCAGTGAGACAGAGAAGCAATTGCTTTAACTGTGATAAGGAAGTTAGGAAAAAGATGAGGCCAGAGTATACCTGGGGAAGATTATCTGAGCCTCTTCGGAACCCAATGGTGTAAAGGTTTAAGTTCCTAGGTGTAGGCATCCGCTTCCTTGTGCTTGTTAATTTACATGTCTAATGTTACATACACATGTCAGTACCAGGGCTCTGGGCCAATGCTTCATCTGTGTTTGGCCTGCTGGTTTAAATTACTAAATCTGTAATAATAATAAATGAAACTCCTCTCTCTTCTTGCTGTTACAGGTTTGCTAGTTTGTCATGGAAATTTCTACAACAGGTACACAACCATCTAGCACCAAACAAATAATTGAAATGTAACGTTTGATATACAGAATTAGCCAACTATACATATAGAATGATGACTGATATGACTTAATAGAGAAAGATAATTAATAACTGTCAGTCTACTCAGTAAGAAAGTACTTTGTAAATATCTTCTTTCAATATCAAGTTAGTCAGCATTGCAGGATGGCCCCCACCATGTTTTTTTTATATCCAGACGTATGTTAATCACCTCTATTTTTATTCATCATAATCTAGGTGGTTGAAGCAAATACTATATTAAATAGCATTTTATTGATATAGCAGATGCCCTATTATATATAACGAGTTTTCAAAAAAACATCTTGCCAAAATTTCTCCCCATAGCAAAATGCTCTCAAATCGGCTTCCATGAAAATCCTGATTCTGCCAGTAATCCATCAAAGATTAGAGATGAGGAATCCTACAGAGAGATGATCCCTGAAAGCTTGGGCCGGCAAGAAGGACCCATGACCTCTGAGTCTGAACAGAGCTTTTGAGACCAGTAAGTAGTCTTAGACTTTGAAGTTGCCTAGTTTGTTCACAAAGAATATATATATATATATATATATATATATATATATATATATATATATATATATATATATATATATATA
>PVHP010000079.1:67164-86822 GCA_004024765.1 Zapus hudsonius | reverse complement strand
AGGAGCGAGTAGTCTTTCCTTTCTGCATCTTACTCTACCTACACACCATGCAAGGAAACAAGATGGGCTGTTCTAGCATCAGGCTATGGAACAACAAGGTAACCTACAAAATTAACAATATCAACATTAGATAGGTTGAAGCAAAATAATTTCCAGGTAATGGATCATAAAGAGATGAAAATCATAGTTCTGCCTAGAAAGCATATATGGTGGATAAATAGGGGAAAAGGCATTATATTGTTGTGAAACTATTCCAAATATCAGACAACTATAATGTCACCTGGTGAGGTTCAATGAAGTGACACATTTCAAGTTTCCAGATACCTGGTAAGAATTATTTGATTCCATCAACAGCATCTAAAGGCTGCTTTTAAAAATAAACAAGTTAAGAAGAAATGATGATATGTTCAAGTTGTTTTAAAGTAAACCAAATAAGCTCAATACTAACCACACTCTCATGTTGATATTTCCATTTAGTTGTCAATATATAGATTCATGTCTCAGAAAAATAAGGATGAAAGCACAACAGAGGAGGAGACCTAACATTTTCTTTATGGCATGTGCATCTCTAGACACAAGTGTATACACCATGTACACTCACATACACAAGGCACATACTACACACCAAAAAATAAAAAAATAATATTTTCATGAGAATACAAACACACACACATACACACACACACACACACACACACACACACACACACATATATATATATATATATATATATATATATATATATATATATATATATATATATATATATAATGTATTTTTTCCTTTTTCTAGAATAGGTAGATCATGTATTCCTGGATAGCCCTCAACTAGCTATCATGCATTTAGCTGAGTCTGAACTTGGAATTCTGAGCCAATTCATGCCCAATCCTGGAATCAAAGGTATGTGCCCATAACCTGTTTGTTTTCCTGCAGTTGGAACACTAGGTTTTCTGCATGCTAGGCAAGCACTCTACCAACTGAGGTACAACCCATCCTAATAAACAGTTGGTATAAAATAACTTTATTTGTCATTTATTGTCATATATTGGATTGTACACTTATTTCACATACCTGTAGTCAAACAAAAATACCTCAGAAAAAAGGAGTTATGAATGGATAAGAATTCATTTTCTAGTGTTGTTATTAGATTATTTTTTATTTAATATTATAAACTTGATATTTTGAGATTAATATTCCCAGAAGAGAATATAGCACAGTAAAATCTGGTTTTACAAAATGAGGTTGGAAACAGAGATAATCTCATAGTTCACTGAGTAATTTAACAGGTACTACAAGTTACTGAGGTCATAATGAAGAAGAAACTAGGAACTCGCTGTGAAAGAATGCAAGACAGCAAAGGGATACACGCCTTCAGAGAAGAAGAGAAGTAGGGAACTGGGCTGGAAAATGTTCACAGAAAGACAATTGCATTGAGTGAATTAAGGTGGCTAATACAAAAATAAAAAATAAAATAAAAAATAAAATGATGAGCAATTGTACAGGATTAAGCCTGGAAATAACAATATTCCAAGAGCTAATGCTTGCTGGAGTTCTAATAGTGTGATGCATCCAAGTGCTATTTTGTTTAACTGTATTTGTCAAGAAAATGATCATTAGAGTACAATAGGTGGAGAGCAATAACTGAAGCCTAACTAAGTGTATGAACTACTTGGAAAAGCTCAATGAATTTCAATCTTCAGATAAAACAAGAGCAGGATTGTAAAGAACTGAATGAACCTGTAGAAATGATTATTGTTGTGAAAGTGTTTAAAGAACAGCATACCAGAGAAATTGTTTTTAATAACATGAAGAAGTTAAAATTAAGTATACTGTGACATATAGATGTTGTAACCAAATGATATGAAATTTTTACAAAAATCAAATATTGTATAATTACTACATTAAGAAAGGCTTACAATTTTCAAATAATGAAATTAGATGAATAGAACTTTCTGTAAATCCAGTGTATATGGAGGCTGAAGGCATTTAATAACATATTTAAATATATTGTTGTAAGCCTCATATACATGTATAAGTGGAGACATATGCTTTGATGATGTCATAATTGGATAGATTCACAACTATAATTTTATCTGTATCATGAGAGTCCTTATGATATATGAGGTGACACCCTGGGGAACAATCACCCCAGGATTTTGTGTGGAGTTCTTATCCAGGTTGGCATGAATTCAACCTTGGACCAGTTAACCTATTAGGCATGATTTTCATGATACCATTAAACCAATGATGATTAGATATGTATGTGACCCTAATTTTGAAGTTATGATCCATAGGCTCTAAAATGGTGAGGATGGTAGAGTCAGTAAATGTGCATTTTGAACTATATAGTAATAAATAGTGAAAATTAACATACGGGATTTGCTTCCATTAAAAACAAATACATATGATATAATTTTATCTCTCTGTCTTCGTATGTGTGATATAGGGGACACATTTGCTTTTTTCATGCTCCAGGTTCAGTAGCTTCATGCTACAGCAACACACTGCCAACAATAACCATCTCACAAAATTATGAGGCCAATATCCACTTGCAGGGCTGAGATTCTTTTCTCAACTACTGGATGTAGTATACATGCAATACATGGGTGGAGTGAGAGAAGTCTGCCCATCTGGAGCCATCAAAATCGGTTTCATTGTAGGAAAATAAAATAGCTAGATGAATCACACTCTTAAATTTTCCCTAGAACTTTTGCAGAGAAAATTAGGTATTTCTTTCCTGGTTCCTACATTCCTTGTAGGCAGTCATATGGAAATAAGAATCCTAGAACCCAAACCAACATAAAGGAAAGGAAATGGAAGCAGGTACTGGAACTACATAGATTTCTGGTGGCAGAGTTCAGAACTATGATCAAGATCTGATCCAAGCCGAAACAATGCTTTGAAAACTATTAACAACAAAAGAACATGTCCTCCCAACCCAACCAAAGTCAAAATTAAAGACTACTGAAGAGCAGACTTAGGCATTTTGTAAACGGTACCAACAGAAAAGTATTAATGTTTGCTTCTAAATTTTAAGTATAAGTTTCATTAAACTTATCATTATTCATAATAACCACCCAAGTTTAACTGTCCACATTTGAATGAAATGGTACTTGACCTCTATAAAGTCTTCATGAAGAAAATACTTCATTTTAATGACCAAAAATTATCTTATTTCATTACTTTAAATGTCTTTAAATTCAATAAGATTCTACTTTATGACCATTAGGTGTTAAGAATACATTGATTTAAGTAACATGTAATTGGTGTATATCAAGTAAATGTACCTGAATAAACTCTGAAAATGGTAAAAAAAATAGAGCTAAAATGATTTTAAATGAAAAATCTCTGAAAGATTCTGAAAATATCACTGATTTATAAAATTATGCAAAAAAGAGTAATAAAGAAACTTGAAAGGAGTTTAGAAAAGTAAAAAAAGGTATGATTGATAAAAGTACTTTTGAGTGAAAGAGTCAAAAGTGAAAAAAAATCCAACTAAATAGATAATACACAGAAGTTTGCTAAATACAAATATAATTATCAATTAAACATTAAGATGCTAAACTGCATAACATGAACATAATTTAAATTAACTATTTTTGACCATTTAATAAGGGTTTTTAAAGTTTTGTTATTTTATTCGTTCCTAGCAAATCATCTATTGGTAGAATATCTCATGCATTCAAATTGTCTATAATAATAAAGCCCAAAATATTCCCTTTAAATTCAGTTAAAATGCTTTGGTTTAATTCTGAAAAATAATCAGAAATATAAAAATATGACTATAAAAGCATTCATGCTACTTAAAATATAAAGAAAACTAGATAGATTTTCGTTATGAAATATTTTAAATTATTCAAATTAGCAGTATATCACTATTAAAGTATGGCTCAAAAAACTCACTGTTAGCCTAAGTAACTCATCTAGAGAGAGTGGTAGACACCAAGGAGATTCAAAACTCATCAAAGCGAAATATGAGAGGGTGCTGAGAGCTCAAGAATTAAGGAGACTTCTAACACACCCTCCAACGATCATATAGTAAAGTTCTGTATTAAAAACAATTATACATTGCAGAGTAATTTTTGAAAAGTTAAGGTTATATTTGTTTTCATTGAGATATATAAGTGAATAAATCACAAGTAAATATACAAAATATTTTGGTTTGAAAATAATTCATAATTTTGTAAATACCACAGAAGGAATTTATCATACATGTGGATTGCCGACTTCCTCAATATTAATTAAACCTAAGACATCAGTGTGCTTCCTCTTGTAAGTTACACTCATCTTAAGGAAACAAAAAGGGTTGCTAAGCTGCATTCTAACATCTTGGATTAGGTTTGTCTGCTTCTACACTAGGCATATTGTGTTCTCTCAGTGCTAAAGTTTCTTCAGTGCTTTCTTCACTGTGTTCATGAAATGCATCCGTGTTGGTTTTGGATGTTGTCATTTTTTTATTTTTCAATATTGTATTCTACTTCCTTGTATGAAGAGAATACAATTTATGGGCATTTGATTGTGGATGAATTTTTGGTTTTGTTTCTCATTTTTGCTGTTACAAAAAGCACTGGTAACTTTCATATCCACACACCTTCCACTGCACATGCATATTTTAATTTCATTTATTCACAATCCCATGCAGGTATATAATTATATAATAATATGTGTTGATCACAATGACTCACTTTAGACTCTCTTGCCTTCCCCCTTCCCATTTTGCTGAAACCTTTCTCATTCCAACTAGTTTACTTCCCACTTCTCTCTGTTTTCCTTTTTGTTTGAAACAATGGGTTTACTTAGGGCTGCTGGTAAGGGCATGGGTAAGGGCTTATTGATTGGATCATGGGCAATTTACTAATGGAAACACCAGTGAAGAAAATATCCATTCTTGCAGCAGTTGCCATGAGTTATCAATATCTATTCATGAATGGGGTAGTTTCTCGTGCTCTCCTCCACCATTCATTATTCAGTGTTGACGTGTGCAACCTGGAGCAGGTCTTGTACAGGTAAGTAACCACAGAATTTATGAGCCCATGAGGGCAAGCACCATGTCATGTTCTGGAAGACCAATAACCCCAATCCTCCTTATATTTCTTCTTGAAAGAAATGGACTGCATTATTTTCATCCTAATTCAATTAAAATCATAGCTTTTGCTAGAATGGTAAATGGATGTATATTCCTGTGCATCTTTCTGTATCATTGGCGTGTTTACAATGGGTGTTATGATCATTTCAATATAAAATAGATTTTAACATAGAAGTATTACAAGTTACAAAAAAGATCTATTGTAAGAGATTAGTATGAGCATCAAATTATTTTTAGGATTACTGAGGTATCAAGTACTTCAAACTTGTCTGCCATACCATATAATCAGAATGCTTCTATTAAATGCTTACCTAGCATTTATTCATCCATTCTTGATATCCTTTATCCCTAAGAAATGTCCAGTCCCTTTTGCTGAGTAATCTGAATTCAGCATCAAGGAATTCTCTCTGTTTGAGTAAATGATCCTTGGAATTGTGTGAGAAAACTGTCTTTTCCACACCGGAGGGTGACTTTGATTAGAAAGCCGTCCTTGCTCAAGGTGCAAGGTGTTGAATTCTAGTTGTAGTGGAATCTAAAATTTCATGGGTTGGGATGTGAGCCAAAGAGAAAATCCATCAGGAGTAGGCATTTTCTTCATTGGTGTTTGACAGGAGGAAACTGTGTTAATACAGAAAAGCTCTTTGTGGGAAATGAAGTGAAGGGAGCTCTCTCTGCAAAGAACCCAAATGTCAGCAACTACCAGGGAATATTCGTTCACAAGACTCTGTCTGTCCCCTCTTACCTTGATCTTTCTTATCCCATGAGAAAGATGCTCTTGAGAAGAGATTTCCTCTTACACCCAGCATTATAGAAGGACTTCTTAAAATGTGAAACAAACAAGATTAGCAAACATTCCTATATAAAACATAAGAACCTTTGCAAAACTAAATCTGATTTAAGAGGGTAAACTTGTTGTCAGAAGGCTTTTTGAATGACATTATTTAATGTCTTTAATGTCGTAAACGGAAGATTAACTTTTTGAGTGCAAATTTGCTTGTATTTGAATAGCAAAGATTGCAAATAATCCCTCCAAAGACTGGGGAGAAGTTGGCAGCTTGTATAAGCCTTTTACCCTTCCTTAATGTGAAAGTAAACTGTAAAAGCTGTTCCATCTAAGAAAAGGGTAATCAAGAAAAAATATTATTAAAGTGTGCTTGAAATTCACTGTTGCATGCAACAACCTGATGCCTTACACAGGTAGCTGGACTTTGTTTCCAGTGTATGTCAATGGACTTGCTGATCAGCGCAGGCACAATTGGACTTTTGTGAGGTGCTTCAACAGGAAGCCAAATAAATAGCTTTCCCCCCAGCTGCATGGTTTGCTGTTTGTTTAAGCAAAAGTCAATTTCTGGAGAGTTCTTCATAAGGCCTAAATTCCCTGCCATTTACAAGTGTCCCGTCAGAGTAGCTTTCTATATGGAAATAACATTCCAAGACAAGGAGAGAAATGTGAGGTGTGACGTCCGCTGTTGATATGTTTTATTATTTCCTTTTCATTTGAAGAGTAGAGCTATTCTTGGGAGGAAGAAGGAGAAAGAGAGTCATGTTTGAATACAAATGTCTGGAGAAACCAGAACGTCTTTTAAACATGAAATTCTCTCCTCTCTCTCTCTCTGTCTCTCTCTCTCTCTCTGTCTCTCTCTCTCTCTCTCTCTCTCTCTCTCTCTCTCTCTCTCTCTCTCTTTTAGTGGGATGCTCCAAGGACAAGACTGGAAATGGCAGCTCGACACTTAGACTGCCTCTCATTAAAAATTATTTTTTAAAAAAATTTTACATTAAGAATTCATAGGGAAAAACAAGTGGAGTAGCAAATTTTAGAGACGGTGGGGCTCATGTTGATTACTGTTTCCTTTAGTTCATCTGGAGGATACTTTATTTGAAAACAGTTATGATTAGAATCAGACAACCTGTGTGTCTGGCTTAGAGGATGCCATTTAAAGACCTGGTACTTTCTAAATAGTTTATTTTTTTCAAGTAGAAAGAGAAATAAATATTAATAAAAGCTCACAAATGTTTTGACTAATAGAACCAGTGTTTGATATTGATAAAATGCTTATTCATTTTTAAAAATCATTTATATTCGTACAGATTCAAATGTTTTACATACAGCTCCTTCATTTATAGGACTTCAAAATGAATATCCATGTGTCTTTATATTAACTAATTGAACTGACTTTCTAAATTTAAAGAAATGAATACAGAATTAGTAATAGAAAGTAGTCATTCAAAAAGAATTTATCTAAATTGCAAAGCAGCTAGTGGACAGTGATATAAACATGTGATTTCACTAAGGTGTTGGTTTGTCTGATGCAGATAAACATATGTGGACTTAGTTGCTATTCATGCTATAAAAATAAAAGACGAATAGACAGTTCCATAAAACATTCATGAAAGGAAACAAAAAGTATGCTTCACCATACGTTCAAAGTGACTATGAAATTTCCTTCTCAAGTAGTGAAGGGAACTGTGTTTGCTTAGTTATTGTCATAAAGGAATTATATTGTTATTGAGAATTGTCATAAAGAAAAAAGAAATATATATTGGTCCCCACCAACTCTAAAATATGCTATTTCACTTTGAGTTTTTCCCTATGAATTCTTAATTTAATTTTTTTTAAAAAAATCATTTTTAATGAGAGGCAGCCTGAGTGTGGAGATGTCATTTCCAGCCTTGACCTTGGTGCATCCCACTAAAGATAGCAAGAGAAGAAGAAGAAGAAGAAGAAGAAGAAGAAGAAGAAGAAGAAGAAGAAGAAGAAGAAGAAGAAGAAGGAGAGAGAGAGATTTTATTTTTATAAGAATATATATATTTTTGGTATTTGCTTTTGTCAGCTATTGAACCCAGGTCCTTGAGCATTCTCAACAAGTGGTCTGCCACCTAGCCACCTACTCAACCCTTAGTGAAAATGTAAGTTTAAAATAAAGTCTCAGCACAATGTAAATTTTTGGTAAGTAATAGTTATAAAAATAATAATGATCTAGCCAAATAAAAATCAGAAGAGGTTCCCCCTCCCCCCATTTTTTGTTTTGTTTTCCATAAGATCGCTGTTAATCTTTGCATGGGGAAATACCACTATGAGAGAAAACTGTATCCAGAATCTTCCTTCTGTTCTAAGAAAAGCAATCTACTGTTTTGAATATGATATCTGCTTATATTTGGAAGAAAATGAGGAGACTTCATTATGCAGAAAACCAAAGGACCTTGATCTGTAGAAAGACACACTACTGCGACTTTACTTAAATATTTAAGCAAATCTAACCCTGGTAAGACTAATAAAAAAATAAAACTAATAACAAAAGAGATAAAATAGGGTATGGGAATACACTTCTATGTTGAGCCATTTTCCTGGTTTCTTGTGTTTTAGGTTATTTATTTGTAGAAGAAAGAACCGACCATAGGCCAATAGCTGAGATCCTGGCAAGAGCTGAACCACCACAGCCATATGGTGGAGGAGCCATATGGAATCCTGCAGAGTATGACAGGATGAACAAGAGACCCACAGCCATAGCCATTCAATCAACACAGTTGAGAAAGAAACCAATGATTTTTGACACAAAACCCCTAAGCTCACAACATTAAAGCAGCCTTACTACCTACCCACCACGACTCAGGGAACTGAGCAGAAGAGGGGGCAGAAAGATTGTGAGAGCCGTGGTGGGGG
Organism: Zapus hudsonius; assembly: GCA_004024765.1. Classification (NCBI taxonomy): domain Eukaryota; kingdom Metazoa; phylum Chordata; class Mammalia; order Rodentia; family Dipodidae; genus Zapus; species Zapus hudsonius. The sequence goes on along the minus strand of PVHP010000079.1, from coordinate 78,074 downwards.
AGACTATCCAGAGGCATGGCACCCCTCAGTAACAAGACACTTGGGCCAGGAGAACCGGGCTGAATACTAGGCTATCCATGGTCCCCTGACACAAAGACTGATCCAGAAGACCCACGGAGGAGGATATCCAGCTGACTGGGGATGGGGAGGGGGGTATTGGGGAACTGGGGATAACAACTCTTTGTTTTCCCACTAAATAATGTAACTCATTATGGACAACAACAAAAAAAAGAAAATAAATTTTTATGAGATTTTAAAATTTTATTTATTTATTTATTTACTTATTTATTGGTGTGTGTGTGTGTGTTTATTGTTCTGCCAAATTTACCTCCTTAGGTATAGCCAAGACTGTCTCCATTCATTCATTTTCTCACTCAGTCTTCTATGCATCAATCCTGTCTGTATGTATCACCTGAAGTCTCCTAACATGCATAGAGCTGTCTCTGTTTTGGATCTCTTTTGACAAGAAGTTGGAGTGTAAGAAGAGTCCTTCTAGAGTGAACTGCTTTCACACACCACAAAGGAGTTCTCAGGAATGGAAATTGACTCCATCTATGGGACTTGCATTGTAGGTGGTAGAACTTAATTCGTTGGTAGAGCCAAATGTTTGCTCACCCAAGGTGGCTTAATTATAATGCACATGGTGTGTGCACCATACAGCAAGCCACCCCATGCTATTCACTTACCAGCAGAGCTCACTTACTGCGTTTAAAGGCAATATTTTTCAGGTGCTAAATGTGTTTATTTTTAAAGGGACAAAACACTTCATTCAAATTAGATGAAAATGCTAATCAAAATTATTTTCAGGTGTCAGGAAATACGAAAAAAATATAAAGTACTCTGAAAAATTGTATTGTCTCCTTGCCACTAGGACTTAGAATTGCAGTTCTGAGAAGTGTTTGTCATCAATGGATAACTACTGAGCTAGAAATCTCTTCCTTATTTGATGGGATTTTAAGATCAAGCCACTTCAGGTACATTTGGTCCTTGCCATTCAAAATTCAAAGAGAAAAAAATATGAAGAACATACTAGTATCTTTGTGTTTCTTGAATCACAATTAAAAGTGAGCTATTGGAGAAACCAATATCAACTGTGGCATGGAGCCTGAAATCATTCCAATTCTATCAGATGTTGGTAATCACAGTGGGGGGGGGGAGGTCATCTTCTCTGCTCCCCACCCCCACAGCATGAGAAACTGGGTGTATGTGAACACATGCCTTATGCATATGTGCACAGGTTTGCTGACCACAGTGCAGCTGTAGTATTCAGAGAACAGGGTCAAGTGCCCGGCATCTCTTTCAACCATGTTTGTCTCTGCAAGCACCAGGCTGGCAGGCCTTGGAACTTTAGACTTCTGTCTCTATCACTGTTCTTGCCCTGTATACTGAAATTATAGACATTTGTGCTGTAATTCCAGCTTTAGGTGGTCCAGAGGATCCAAACTCAAGTTATAGGACTTGTTCAACAAGTGCTTCACATACCAAGCAATCTCCCTAGTCCCCTAAACATTTTGATAATAAATTCAAATATCATTTAATGATAGAGCCAATGTTATGTTAGTACAGTATAATCTTAAACTATTTTTATTTGTTATGGAGAGAGAGAGACAGGAGAGAGAGAGAGAGAGAGAGAGAGAGAGAGAGAGAGAGAGAGAAAGAGAGAGTAGGGATGCACCAGAGCCTCTTGACTCTGCCTATGAACTACATAAACATGCACCCTTTTGTGCATTTGGCATTTTATGGCCATCAGGCTTTTTGAGAAAGCACCTTTAACCACTGAGCTACCACTCCACTCAACACTGTCAACATTAAATGAATTTTTATGCTACCCTTTTGATTCACATTGATATTCAAATCACTAGTTTTTTTTTAATTTTGTAAAGTTAACAAGTAACTTTGAGAAATAAGCAAAAATTGCTTGCTGACTTATGATTTTAAGAATATATTTTAGTTACATGTAATTTTTTTCTTATTTATCTTTGTTAATGCAGTGAATATTTTAGTAATATATTCATAAGTTGATATTTTAAATGTCATTAAAGAATCAGATCAAGTTTGCTGTAGACAAATGTAGAAATTAGCATTTGAAATCATGAATGCTGTGAGTTTACTTCTTGGACCTCAGAATCCCCTATCCTTTTAGATTTATCTGCACAGTGGTATAATTTCCATTTTAAACTTTGCAATGCCCACAAAACTATCCAGAGTTGAATGTATGAATGATAGTTATTTTTTTTATTATGTGGTTAACAGAAATCTCTTAGTCACATCTTTGGAATTAAACTTTAAGTATCATTATTAGTTTACCAGCTTGATATGTTAACATTACTTTCAAATTGAATAAATGGTGAAAAGGTGCCATAAAATATAAAATGTGTAACATAAAATTAATAAGTAGATGCTTATATAGAATTAACTATGTTCAAAGTACTGTGATTTTAATGCATAAATTAATTAATAGCCTTAAAAGTCTATGAATTTTAGTACTAGTCATATTTTCAACAGGAAAAATATAAGTATGAAGCATGGTCAGAGGAATGGAGAGTTTCTTCGTATTTAGAGATGGGCTTTGACTCCAGGCAATGTCTCCTGGCTGATCTGATGTTCTGAGCTCATCATCACACACAGGACATGTGATAATATGCTAATGATCACATATATGATAATATCCCAGCTCCCCACATAAGACATACAGTATATATCCTAATAGTAGAGTACATGATAATATCACAGGACCTCACACAGGATATATACCACACAAGTCCTAAATATAGATTGTATGATAATATCTTAAAATCTCACACACAATATATACTATAAATCCCAGTGATAGTGTATATAATAATACTCTAGTACCTCACATGGGTTATGCCAAATGCATCTTAATGATAAGGTATATAAGAATATCCTAGCTTTTCACACAGGAGTATGGACACATACATATGCTCTTTACTGAAATCGCAAAACTGCTTGTAGTATTAGAAATGCTTGGATTATGAAGTTAGACCCATAAAACCTATCCCAAATGTCTCTGATCATCCCCTTCAATGCTGAAGGACTTAACCTTCCAATATCGAGGGATACTTACAATGGTCACTATATGTGTCAACTTCCTTTTTGGTTTCCTTGACTGGCAAGGTTCCTGTGTTCAAAGTTTTGTCTCCTTCAAAGACAGTATCCTTCTGAATCGCACAGGGGTTTGCATGCCCCACCCCTATTTTCCTAACACAGGTCACTCTGCTGGATTATCCCTGGTTCAAAGTTCTCTGGGGCTGAGCCAAGGTCAGTGACCAGCAGACATTGTAAGCATCATTTCTTCCCCCTCCTGATGCTGTCTATTTCCCTTTATCTGACTTGATCCCATGAACATTCCCTGACAAGCTTCCTGTGGGCCCATCTGAGTCTCACACTTTGCTTCCTATGAAATCCGACATGAAGCAAAATGAAGGGAATGTTTGCTTGGCACACTCATTTGGAAGTGCAGAAGCAAGTCTCTCTACAAACCCTTTGGTTAAGACACTTAAATTCGATTCTCTTCTAGTTTCCCCTCTGGTTTCTGTTGTCAGCCTAATTCCATGGTTGATTTCTTCCAATAGTGGAACAGTTGTTACCTTCTTTCCAGTCATCAGATATGTGATTGCTCACTTCAGAAGGATGCCATTAAAGAGACTTCTGTATTTGGACCATTGAATTACGAAGTTAATTGAAGAGTGGTTATTGGTTATACCAGAAAATGTCCACTCCAGCAATTTCAGGAAGGTTTCTTCCACTAGATTGCTTTGAGTTAGGGAAAGGTGGAAACAGGGAACTCAGGAATAGTTTGGAAGGTAGAATGTGTGTGTGCTGAACATAAGATTCTAAATAACACCATGGTCCTCTGTTAGGGGTGGTTGGAGAGGAACAGAAATAGTCCTCCCTTTTCACACTCCGCTCAATGTATATAGAAAGACCATTTCTCCAAATGAAAAACACACACACAGAGAGAGAGAGAGTAAGAGGGAGGGAGAGAGGGGGACAGAGAGGATGAAAGGGAGGGAGAGAGAGAGAGAATTCCACATCACTAGAAGTCCAGAAAACCACCTCACCTCTTCACTGTTTCACTGCGTTTCTGAGATGTAACCAACATCCTGCCATGTTTACCATTTTCTCAACTCTCAAAATTTGCATATGAACCAGAATTGCCTTCTGACATACTATAACGCTCCAAAATGAGAAAATTCTTTTAGTATATCCTACTATATTTCTGCTTTTAGCATTTTTCTCATTGACGTATATGAAAAGTCTATATTTTACTTATTCCTTAACAATATAGAGCATATGTCCCTATTCATATGTGGCAATTTTAAAGTTACCCCCAATTACATTTTCCATAGTCTTCAAACTTTCCTAGATTCTAGTAAGAATTAAACTATTTCATGATAATTTTCTAACCTCAGGTTCTTGTAATAATTTCTCATTTTATTTAAATGCCATCATTTGCCCATAAAGAGATATTTTACACTTTTTTCCCTTACTTTGCAAACAACAAGTTCCATGAGTCTTTCTTTTAATTTCCACCAGATTCAGATCTATCTCCTTTCCTTTATATTTAGTTATGCACACAGTAGACATCATTAGTTATTCCCTTCAGCATTTGCGGCATGCTATTTTGTTTCTTTCTTTGTTTTATTTTTACTGATCTCTATTGAAGTATGCTGAGCTTTTCTTCTGTTTAGTCTAATCTTTTTTTGTAGCTCGGTTCGCTCTCCTGCTGTTGCTTGTACCTGCTGTGCCCAGGTAATGTCCAGCCTCTGCTCCTGCCAGTATTTCCCCTGCTGTCATGAAACTTCCCTTTAAGGCTTTCAGTCAAAAAAAATAATCTCTAACTTCCATAAATTGCTTTATGTTGGGTGCTTTGGCACAGCAATGAGATGATTAACTGCAACATCCAGTTTTAATTTTTAATCTTCAGTGATATTTTAACATTTTGATGAATCCTACAGAGAGACAGCATAATTTACATTAGTTTCTTTAGTTTTTTAATATTTTCATGTATTGTTCATATGTATCTTACAGCAGCCTCCATTACTGCTCTAGCTTTTACTGTACTACTGCTTCTCATCACTTACCAGCGGCTACTGCAAGGAAGAGATGACAGACCCTCACTGGAAGCCTATCTTTAGGAAGGGGAGTGGCCTCCCAAGTCCTTTCTCTGTCTATAACCTGCTGTTGATTGTTCCTATCATATATAGTTCTCATTAAGTTAACCTTATGTAATGCAATTTCATGAGTGTGACGTCTTTATCATGTCTGGATACAGAGTTCCATATTGCTCCTCCCTGCCATCCAGCTCAAACATGGCCCTCCCCATTGTCTGTGATGTTCCCTGAGTCGTGGAGGAGATGTCGTCTGTCTCCTGATTAGCCGTCTGCACTCATTGTCAGAACCTGACCAAGTAGGACTTTCTGTATTGATCATCCCTGGATACCAATAAACAACAAGCAAAACAAAACAAAACTGTTTCTCTAACTTGGGTTGAGAGCAGAATTTATCTGTGGGTGTGAAGATCAATACTCAGGAGGCTGTTTGACAACATATCTGTTTAGCAATGCAGAAATGGTAGGATTTTTCTAGGGCCATCATTCTCCCCAACCATACAATTTTACCTGGTTTTCAGTACTAGTTATTGATTCCCACCTATGGGGTGGTCCTCAAATCCAATCACAGAGCTCTTGGTTACTCCCATAAACTTCCTTCTACTGTTGCAACACAAGTTTAGTTCTACCCGGTGAGTTAATATTGAAGAACACAGGAATCTTTAGTGGGTGAGCTGTTTGATGCCAACAGCCAGTGTAATACCTTCTGGCACTTTGAAAATTAGCCAGCATGACGGAAGCTCCCGCCTCAGTTCAAGTTTGATTCCTCTAGGTCCTGAACCTATTAGGTATGTATCTTCAGCATAGGGTCTTCTTACCTCTCAGTCCTTCCAATCCTAGTGGGCAGCCAAGAGCCATGAATGTCTGCTTTTGTTGTTGTTCTTGCTTGCTTGCTTTTTTTTTTTTTTACATGATGCTAAGCATCAAAGAAAGGTGCTCATGCTTACATAGCAAGCAATCATTGCCCAGAGAATTCCCCATCATCCTAACTCCAATTCTTGAATATTTATTACGACTGAATATTTTCGTTTTTCAGTTGAAAATTAATCAGTCTTGCATTTTGTATGCTGTTCCATTCATGCTTTAAAGTTTTCATCATAACTGCTTTATTCTTAAAAAATACTTATTTCTCTCTCTCTCTCTCTCTCTCTCTCTCTCTCTCTCTCTCTTTCTGTGTGTGTGTGAGTGTGTGTGTAAACTGGGTTCTCTTGCCACTGTAAACAAATATCAGAAACTTGTGACACTCTACATCTAGATTTATGTGCTCCTGGGGCATGAAACCCAGGAAAGCAGGCTTTCCAAGCAAGTACCTTTAGCCGCCGATGTACTTTGCAATTAAGTACCTTTAACCTGTCTCCCCCATTACAGCTGTTTTAAAGTTCTTGGTTATTAATTTTATTATATTGGGGCTCTCTTGGTCAAGGCTGATCTTTCCCTTTTCTGTGGGGAGACCAATAATTTAATCATTTTATAAATACATGTGTACACTGTAATTTTTTTGAGTTTTCTTTCATTCACAATGGTTGAAGCATGCAACTTTATGCTGAACCTTGAGTTTACGCTGGATAAGAGTATCAAGTAGATTGTTAAATCTTGACTTTTCTGAGCCAGGTGTGGTGGTGCACGCCTTTAATTCTAGCACTCAGGAGGCATAGGTAGGAGGATCACTGTGAGTTCAAGGCCACCCTGAGACTACATAGTGAATTCCAGGTCAGCCTGGGCTAGAACGAGACCCTACCTCAAAAAAGTTAAATCTTGACTTTTCTGAAAAATAAAAGAAATATTTGGTGAGTTAGGATTTAAGTTATCCTTGATAATTTGGACTCCAATTACTCCCACCATTGTATAATTATTTCTATTTTTCATATGAACTTCACGGACTTTCTGTAGCCAATTTCTGCCAAGTCTTGTAGTGTTTCTCAAGAAACATGCATACATTAGCATCTGGTTAAAGACTCAAGTGTAACTGTATGCAAATTTGCAAGACTCATTTTTCACAGATATCCCTTCTCCAATAATGCAGCTCTTAAATTCCAGCATCTTTGTTGCCCCACAAACTTGGATTTTTATGTTTTCGGTCCAGTGAGGCACCTGTTTTCTGCTTGACTACCATTTTCCTGTACCATACTTTGAAAAAAAAATCTCAACTTAAATAATTTAGAATATATTTTTATTGTCTGCTAAGGTGCCTAGCAAAATTAAAGTCATCGAAGCTCATTAGTTAAGAAAAGGCAATAATAAAAGCTGGATTTCTGTACAAGATGAATCATTACCTTGATCAAAGTGTCAGCGCCTGCTTAGTAAGAATTGAGGGATTCTGTGAGGATGATATGTAATTTAATAAAAGTGGCACAAAGTAGATTCATGTATTAAACACCACTTGGGTAGCATACTCCCATATTGAAGGGAAAGATGAATTAAATCAAGATTTATAGACTCATGTGCATGAGAGATACAGAGAATCTAAAATAGTAATATAAGTCATAAATTTCATTTTTTTCCACAGGAAGAAAGTAGTGTTAGACATCATAGGATAGGAACAATGGGGATTTTGAGGAGATACAGGCACATTATAAAATTTTGACAGCATTACTCATTAGCAGTGCTGAAGGAGACCAAATGTTTATTCTGAGATGGTTCCCTCATCTATAAAATGTGTTCGATATTCTTAAACTTATAAAGTTACTAGTAAGAGCAACACTCACATAGTTGAAATGCACTTGGAACAAAGTTTGAGTTTTTAAAAATTGTATTTTATTTGCCCAGAGATAAAACATAGATAACTAGAAGTTAGCTCTACAATGCAGTTTGCCAAATTCTTCCTGTAATACACTTTGCTCCTTCATAGATTATCTCTGACTATTAGCAACTCTCCAATACAGGACACACCAGTTACATACCTATTTCATGTGTGTGAGAAAAAAGAAATGGAAATGTTCAGTGAACATGTACAAAAGTTTTTGGAAAGGAAAATTTCAAGTTCTTTTCATAGGACATGATCTTGCAGTTAAAAAATATTTTTCATGTCTGATTAATGAGAAACTTTGGAAATAATTTAATTTATCCAGGGATGTGAATGTCAGTTTCAATTTTTCAAACTTGATTACAGAAGAACTTCTAAGGCACTTTAATCTGTTCAGGGATGCTAAACAAATATGTCAACTTTCATTTTGCTTTTATGTTTGTAACAGTTAAAGGAAGGAATGTGGAAATAAACAGAATTCAGTATTTTCTCTCCCACCCTTTTTTAACGTACTAAAAGACCTGAGTAAGTGATATTTTTCTATATATAAATGAAGCAAAGTCCTAAGTGATATGAATGAATTGCAGATAGATGCTTTCAATAGCTTTACCAAACATTTTATGGTTTGGCACCTGGCCCCAAAATGAGTTATATCCTTAGAGCAATCTGTGATCGAAATACAAATTTAGCAGGGAGAAATGTGTTCTATGGTTTCCTCTAAGGACAAACCATATTATGTTTGACATATAATTTCAACCTGGTTTGCCTTTAAAAAGAAATAATATGAAAACTGTCTTAAAGTAAAATGGGTTGCTACAAGTAAATTTCTGCTTTTTTGTATATTTCAGTATTAATTCTTTATATCTTTAGAACATCTAATGTAGAAAGCTATAAATATATGTGTACCTGTTAGGTATATATGCAATTTTGGAAGCTTTTCTTAAACTAAACAGAAAGCATTTTCTGATCCAAAATATAATGGTAAGGAATTAATTTTAAGTCGTCATATATAACCAAAATTGTTAAAATTCATAAATCCAATCACAATTAATTAATTCTCCAAAATCAAGCTGACAAGTTCACATGCATTCAATCATGTTTTAAAGGAAATTAATTTTGATGAATGACAGACAAAAAGTCATCAAGATTGGATGTAAATTATTAATCTGGAATCAGTTGGTTTAGGAAAAGGGTTTTCCATCCAGTGTTGCTAAATTTAGCAAGCTGGGGTCAGTACCACAGCTGTGTTAAATAATACAGTTTACCAAGCTACCCTGATGCAGATAAGACCCTCTGTCAAATCCAAATGATGACAGACCAAACTGAACAATATTTTTAAGACTTGAAAGCATGTGAACACTGAAATCTACTTATAGTTTTCCTAAAAATCAAATAAGTCCCTGACAAACTTCATTTCTATATGATGGATAAGGCAGCACACATATTCCGCAAATGTGTTATTTAAAATTCGTTGCAAGCATAGAGGTTGTTCTGCATTGTGTTGGGATTTTCAATATCGGATTAAGTTGCATAATGTATCACCTCCAAGAATCCAATGACTTTGTAAAGCCGAATAATGAAATATATAACATAGAGAGTAAAAGGTCTCATATTTTAATTTTGTGCTAAGTAAAAATATTAGGTGGCTGTAGACTTGTATTTATAAAACATGTTTTCCTAATGTGTTGGACAGAACACATAGGTATTATTATAACATACATTTTATTCCCTCATCTGTGTCTCACACTAAACTAAATTTCACCATATCTCAACTTCCTTGGATTTTTCACTCACTGAGGAGAATGGGATCTGGACTATGACATGACAGAACATTTATTATGATTTCTATTAAGGTTGTAAAAATCCAACCCCGAAATATACTCTCCTTTTGTCATCTTTATGACAGACATTGCAATCACTTCTTAGTTATTGTGCTAATTTATTTGCCCATTAATATGTCTCAAAAAATAGTCATCATTTATTTACCTTATACTCACACATACATTTACTTATGAAAGAAAACATCTATTCATCCATATGATGAGTTCTTGATTCATCAAAAGTCACAGTGGCTTAATAGGATGAGGCACATTGCAGTAAAATATCAACACCCAGATGTGTGAAAATCATGACCCTTTTTAAATCTAGGGAGGCCTTTGTGTATTAAATGATCAATTATATTGTGGCATATCCAATAATTAACATGCCCAGTCCATATGAGGGATGTCCTGAAGAACATTGGTAAAACTTCTTCTAAAAGAAGAGATGTATAAACTAAGGCAAATACAATGGTTAGCAAAAAACAGTTTCAAGGGGGAAAGAGGTAGATGGAGAGCAAAGGAGAGTTAAGATTCACGTAACTTTTCAAATAATCAGGAATCACTATTGTGACGATGATTTCAGCCTTCTGCTGACCTGGTAATACATGAAGCTTCTTCCTTGATCATGAATATGAACTATGCTCATTTTCACAGATGCAAAGGGAACATGTGGTCAGGGGCCCAAGGTCACAAACTCATGCAGAATTCAACCCCAGGCCAAGTCATTCCCCAGCCTCACTCTTTCACTCCTTACCACCTGCCTCTATTGAAGTAGCTACAATGCTGACTCATGCTAAGCATTCATTCCTGACATTTTTAACACTGAACATCTGATAGAGTTTTAAATTCATGCAAATTTGAGATGGGAATAATATGCCTAAGAGGCATATACTGTGTGTGACAGAAGATACTCTGTCTTGGTAGGGTGCATCAGCAAGGTATTGGGACAGTTACAGATTTTAGAGAAAATGGAAAGCTTTTAGTCATCAGGAGGTGTGGTGGTTGGAATATAAATGAATGTCCCTCATAGCCTGAGGTATTTTTTTTAATATATATTTATTGTCCATAATGTGTTACATTATTTAGTGGGCAAACCATGCGTTGTTATCCCGAATTCCCCAATTCCCCCCCTCCCCATCCCTGATCAGTTGTATATCCTCCTCTGTGGGCTGTCTGTATTAGTCCTTGTGGCAAGGTATCCTGTATATCTTA
>PVHP010000079.1:46388-67064 GCA_004024765.1 Zapus hudsonius | reverse complement strand
GAGCCTGAGGTATTTTTGATTGAGTTTCGTGTTTAGTCTTCAACAGGTTCAGCACAACTAGAGTAAGTATGTCAGTGGGGGCTGATTTTGGGTCCACCCCTAAGGTGTGTTCAGAGCCAGCTAGAACTCGGGCTCTTCATGTGTACTGTTTTCTTTTCTTTCTCTTCTATGGACATATGATGCAGAGATCCAGCTTTGTCCATCAACAAGAAGCTTCTGGAATCTGTAAGCCTGAAATCAACCCTTTCCTTCCATAAACTACTCTACTTGGGTGTTTGTTCCAGCAGCAAAAAATGTAACAGCAACATACAGGGACAGATTAAGACAAGCTGAATTGGGTTGGGGTTGTGACTCAGTAGGTAAATGAGAGCCTGAGCTCAGGTGCCCAGAACAACATGAATGCCAGGTCAAGTATAGCACACCTATCATCCCAGTTTTGGGGAGGCAGAGATATGGAAATGGGGTTCAATACTTAATCTAGCCTAGTGAGTGAGCTCTAATTTCAGCAAAACCCTGACTAAATATAAAATGGTGAGTGATAGAGGCAGACACTTAACATTTCCCACTGGCCTGCACACACATTCATGCAAATATGCACAAATATGTTCATATGTGCTTGCAAGAACACACACATGTGGATACAATGCACATACACAAATACTCTGCACACTCATCCACATACAAAAGAACAGAAACAAAACAAAAAAACTGGTCATGAAGAAAGTATACAAATATAACACCTAAGTGCCTACTTGTTTAGTTGGCTTTAATTCTATCTATATCTAAATCTTGCTATTTTCTAAGAAAAACTTGTTGGTGTGGTGGAAAATTAATTGAAAAATACAGTATTTTCTACCCTAATTAAAATTTTCAAAGGAACATTTTTATTCATTATGTCAAGTAGATAAAAAGCTATTTAGAAGACCAGTATTATTTGTTTTTGATGAATTTATAGATGTACAGTTTCTAGGATTAGATAGAATCAAAACAAAGTCTAATAAAAAGTAGCCACACATACTTGAATAAGAAATTTTAGAGGAAAATTTGAAAGGCTAACAAATGTAAATAGACTGAAATTGTTGATTTAATATATACTTGAAAGAATGAACATATCTATTGCTAGACAAGATTCACATAAATTCTATTTTCTCTTGAAGACCAATTTTTCAGTGTCAGAAATTTAAAGTTTTTTCTCCTTTACCAGTTATTCTGATAGTAGACTACTAAATGGAAATGTATTTATACTTTCTGCAGGTAAAAAGATATTCACTATTAAGTAAAATATACTAATACCAATGAGTAGAATTATGTTTAAATTAATTATTATCTATGATGTATCATCTATAGTCTTTAAAAGGTATGTTTTTTACAAAATATGTGCATAATTACATATAATATAAAACAACATTTAAAATATTATACAATATACTTCTATAGTGAGATCCCTCCTTGTATAATGAGGTCCTTTCTTGAATGAAATACAATTAAAAAATGTAAAGCCATTATTGAAAAACATTCATGTTAAACCATCCATATATACACAGTCACCTACATATAGGATGTGAAACTATATATCTTGTATTTCTGTAAATTCATTGTGTAAACCTCCCTGGAAAATGAGCAGAAAAGTAAAAATTTCCCTTGAGGAAGAAAGTAAAATATGGGTTGGCTGAATATAAGAACTTTTTTTTGTTTCATATTTAAAGAATTTTTAATGCTAATGAAGAGAGTTGAGTGATTCTTTCACAATTAGTAAAAAGTACATTCTGGACATTTCTGGAACTTTGCTATAATCCCAAGAGGAAAAGGACTATGTGTTAGGACTTTAAAGATTTGAATCTGCTCAGATAGAAATTGTGAATTCCAACACTTGAAAATTTGTATTCTTGGGACTCACTATTTTTGTAATATAATAAGCATTTTATATTTGTTCAATAATATGTCATGTTGTATAACTTGTACATTGCTCACATGCACTCAAAAATACCTAATTTGGCAATTAGGCCTAATTTTAGAATCTAACTTTCAAATGACTTAAGTGTTCTTGAGTCAGCAACTTCTGATCCCTGGAGTCATTATTAAGAAAGTAAAAGGTATTTCCTCCCTAATCTACTATTGCTTTTCTATGGACAAACTCTTGCCTAAATTAAAATAAAATTTGATAGCATCCCTAGTTTCCAAGTTAGAGCCTTTAAGCTCAGATTTCCCTCCCCAGTTCTGACATCTAGTTCATTCTTTCATAAATGCTCTGAAGGTGAGTTTTATCCTCTAGGATTAAAAATAAAATGCATTTGAAGTATTCATCAAGGTTAGGATTATTTCCAATAAAAAGTTTAGATTTTACAATTTAACAATTAGATGCTGTCATATTAAAGGCATGGAAGAATTCTCAGACATCTCAGGATCCCACCCTCAGCATCCTGCTGGGCCCATAACACTATTGGTTATGTCAACAGAGTGTTAGCTTCTTTCACACGTGTAGGTACTGAAGCACATAGGTACTCAATGATAAATAGTAGTTTATTGAAAGTATTCATTAAGACAGTTACCTAATCAGGGAAGTAATGAAGGTAAGAAATACTATCAATGTTTAAACTTAGAGTCATGCTAAACAGTCATTAGATGTGATTTCTTGTCTTTGAGGCATAGTGCAGTAGAGAGAGAGGAGGCGGGAAGGAGACAGAGACCAGAGGAAGATCAAAATGAAAGAATGAAAAAGAATATAAGAGGTCTGGCGATTGAAGATTCATACTATTTTTTAAAGTTCAATTTATTTCACTAAAATGGCTAAATATCAATTTATATAATTTAATCTATGTCACACTCTTTGGACAATGATTATCTTACATTCCTTTTTGGAATATAAAAGATTATCTTCGAAGTCAAGTTTCTTCTCTGATAAAGAGAAATATGTTTTTACAGGCCAAAAAAATTCTCAGTTACCTTGTTAGAGTAAAATTAGAGTTAGAATAAAAGTAGAAAATCTTAAGGTAAGAGGGAGCTAATTATTAATAGAAGGAAGTAGAAAAAGAAAATATCTACTCCAAAATGGTATGTTGGTATACGTCTCTCCCATCTCATCCTTTCCTGTTATCTTGCCTCTGTTTCCTGCAATCTTGCATCTGTGGTTAAGCATGGTAAATACCGAAAATGTCCTTACTGATGGGTTTTACAGGTATGGAAGGAATGTGCAGATGCTCTGGTTAATGGAAAAACCCTGTAAAAATTCCCCAAATTGTGATGTATGTTTGTACCCCTTTAAAGGACCTGCTGGGACTTGGCTGGGCGCTCAATTGCCTCTGTCCTGCCTGTGGATACGCATTGGGCCCCAGCATGCTGGGTAATTTTTAATAAAACCCTTTGCATGTTGCATAGGAGAATTGGTCAGAGTCTTCTTTTGGGTCTGAGGTCTTACAATCTATGCATGGTGAACTTGTGGCAAATATTTCGTCTCCTTCTATTCAAATATCTAGAAACTCCTTGAACTAAGCAATTTGTCTTGAGTTTGTCCATAATCAAGAAATAGTTAAATTTTATTCACATCAATGAAGTAGGAAGTCAAATCAACTATAAAAATATTTCATCTAAAAGAATCTGTGTATTCCAAATGCCTTCATAGTTTTAATTACCACCATTGGGTATTGAGAAATTTACATTGCTTTATACATCTTGTATATTTCATGTTTATGTGGTAGCTATGCAAGATGCTGCAAGCCAATTGCAATATTAGACTAGCAAAATTGCCATACTAGTAACTTGTCCAACAGAACTGTGCAAGATAAAGTATCTAAACTATTCCCTCTATGGAGACCTATGATTACAGATTTGTTACCTTAGCACTAAAATCACCTGTAGTTTCAAAAAATGTGAATCCAGAATCTACCAAAACACATAAACCATATGCTAATAAATACCAACTTTTCAGCATATATCTCAAAGATTTCTGGAAAAAATCTGTGCTTCGCTTTGTCACTTACAACTATCCACTGGAGTGAAAAAAAAGTTTGGTCGCATATTTACTACTCTGTCCTGCAGAATAAGAAAAATGTTAATTACCTACCAGCATGCTAGCATTGTCTTCTGTCTGGCAAGTGGAAGGTGTTGGCTGCTATTGCTTTTCCACTAGGTACTGGAGTTTTACACATTTGTTATCAAAGTTTTCCTTGTCTGCTTGCACTGCCTACACATTCCACTGTTCCAGGAGTCATTTAAGCATATAATAAATTGAGTTTCAATGAGCTGGAACCTCCCGCTTCAGCCGATTTTTTTTAGCAAATGACTTTCAGTGGCAGCTTTAACGGGAGTTTTTCCTGCTCCTGAAAGGATGACTGTAATGGGCACATATTTTATATGCCAATTCTATAATCATTTTAATTGGCTAGTTATTATGCATTAAGTCAGTGATGAGCAAATTTTTAAAAAAGGGTTCAAATCACTGTATATGGTAAGTGTCTTTAATATACTTTGATTTTTGGCACTAAAGCCCAGTGTGACAAAAACAAGGCCAATACAGCTGGAGTTTTGCCAGAGAACATGAGAAAATGTTGATTCGCCATTTATTGTGTGTTTTTCTGCATATTGATATAACAACAAACACCACTGAGGTATGAAGTGGGGATTGGTGTGTGAGGATCAGAGAATCCTAAATTTGAATCTGGTTTAATCATTTGCATCTCAAGCACTTTTGAAAGAAACAGACAGAAAGTAGTACAGTCACATGAACCACTGAGAGATGGAAATTCTGGATCATTGGTTGAGGTTTCTCCATAGACTTGGTAGCAACCTAGTTAGGTATTGATGTACATATTCAAATATATAATATATAAGTATATATACATACCTGTAAGTAATATTGTTAAATTTATGTGAAAATTAAATATGTTCATATCTACATCACACAAACTATGTGTGCAGCACTATAAATGTACTGATTAATGTTGAGTGTGCGGTTGTAGAAGTCCTCACCAATGAATATCCAGGATTCTTTTGATATTATACTTTCTTTATGTAATGCTCCCCATTGGCTAGGAAGTCAGTGAGATGTGTATAGAAATGAAGCAGGAACATATTCTGAACAATTGGCAAGTCTGTGAGCCTAAGGAGAGACACAACTCAGGGAAATTGCAAAAATCATGTTGGGATCAAGGAATTGCCAACCTATGTAATGAAAGGAAGATTAAATGTTTGTGATACTTGGTTATTGAGCTATGGATGTGCATAATTACAAATCATAATAACATAATAATATAAATCATAACTATATTTTAAAGGTGTGAGATTTAGCCAAGGGAATCTTTTGTAGCCTTATTGGGCTGTTATGCATAAGATGGACCACCTAATGATTTGATATATGTATACACTCTGACATGATCACCACAACTAAGTCATATATGCATCACCTCAGACAATTAATTTGGAATCTGCTCTCTCGGTGATTTTAATTATCTAATGTGTTAACTCTAGTCAACATATAGTATATTAGATCATAGACATGTTTTCATTTTACATAATTGAAATCTGCTCACATCTCCCATTTTTCAGTTTTCAAATTGTAGTCGTTACCATTCTATTCTTTGTTTCAGAGTCTTAATAATATTTTATCATCCACATATAAATGAGATCATACGGAATTTACATCTCCTTGATTAGTTTATTGTATGTGGCATGATGGCCCTGAGGGTGATCCATTTTGTCAAAGATGCATGGGTTTGTTTTTTCCTTAATTATGAATACCATTGCAATGTATATATATATATATATATATATATATATATATATATATATATATATATATATATACATTTATTTTTATGTTCATCTGTCAACAGGCATTTAGGCTAGCATCATATCTTGGCTCTTGTAAAGAATATAGTGATGAAAATAGGGTGAAGGGAGCTCTTTGAGATTCTTATTTTATTTCCTATTAATTCTGGCTTAGAAATATGATAGTTACATTTTTTTAAATTTTGAGGAACAACTATACTCTTTACTATAGTGGCTGACTGAGTATATTTTCTAACCAGTACTCAAGGATTCCCTTTTCAAGACTTTCCAAGACTTATTACTTTGTCTATTTCTGATTTTTGTTTGCTTATTTGTTTGTATTTACAAACTGAGAGAAAGAGAAGAGAAAATGGACACATCAGGGCCTCCAGCAGCAGAAAACAAATTTCAGATGCATGTACCACTTTGTGTTTTATGTGGTTACTGGAGAATCAATCCCAAGTCCTTGAGTTTTGGAAGCAAGCTCCTTCATCACTCTCTCCAGCTCACATGTCTTTCATAGATGTTTTAATCTGTGGGAGGTGACATGTCACTGAGGTTTTGCTGTGTATATCTCGATGATTACTGATATTGATATTTTACTATACTTATTTTTCACTCATATTTTTGATGGAATGTGTAATCAAGTCTTTAGCTTATTTTAAAATTAGATTATTTACTCACTCTTTTATTATGGATTTGTATATATTTCTCATATATATATATATATATATATATATATATATATATATATTACTTTTTTTTGAGGCAGGGTCTCATTCTAGCTGGGATGAATTTGGAACTCACTATAGACCTAGGCTGGCCTTGAATTCATAGTGATCCTCCTTCCTCTGCCTCCATAGTACTGGAATAAAAGGTGTGTGCCACCATGCCTGGCCATATTTTACTTTTTATACGAATTCCTCATTAGAGCAATAGTTTGCAAATACTTTCAGTTAGGATGCATTTTCGGTCTTTATCATGATTGTCTTTGCTCTTTCCTTGCAATTTCCTCTCCAGCTCCAATAATCTGTCCCATGGGTGTGTCTGTGTTAATGCTTATTCTTGGCAGATGATCTTCAGTTTTTCCAGCTACCAGTTTACATAGGCAAAGGAAAAGTTCAACTTTTCAAGTTCCCTCCTTCCTTCTCCCTTTCCCTCTGTTTCCCTTCTGCACTATCCTTCCACTGTCCTTTCATTTCACGGATTCCTTACTACCAGACATGACTACTGTCATTGGTAGGACTTTCCCAGAGAGAATAATGCACAATTAAAGAAAACAACAACAAAAATCCAATAAATTTAAACAAATTGTCTTCCTATGTAATAATTCTTGTGTTTCCTCTTTTGAAATTCTTCTCAGGAATACTTAGTCATTATAGCCTATCCTGCCCCCTCCCCCACTCTTTGATGTGTTCTAATTACTCTGTGATCAGTTTCCTCTGCTTTGGAGTATTATGTTTACAAGCCATATCTTTGGATTGTATCTACTATGTTTTCATTCACTGTGGAATTCAGTCTTTTTTTAGTTGATCTTTTGTAAATGATGATTGTTATGGTTTGATCCAGGTGCCCCCCCTCAAACAAATGTGTTCTGAATGATCAATCCCCAGCTGAAGGCAGTTTGGGTTTTTCAACCTCCCTATAGCTGTGTTGTTGGGAGCGGCTTTATGGGGGTTCTAAACCAGCTTCCCCTTGGCAGTGTTTGGCCCACCTTCCTGCCATTGTTTGCAGTGCTATGGTGGAGGTGATGTCCACCCCTCTGCTCATGCCATTGTTTTCCCTGCCAGGATGGATTCTCCCCTCAAGTCCTTAAGCCAAATAAACCCATTCCACCACAAGCCACTTTTGTTGGTTTCTTTTTGTTGCAGCAATGAAAGGTTGACTATAACAATGATTAATGTTAATTCTACCTATGTCCTTCAATCATTAATCAATTCAATGCTATTTCTTTAGTATATGAAAGTAGCACCTACAATTGAGCTGGTAAATATAGTTAAGCGATTGAAACATCAACAGTCAGTTAATGTTTCTATGGTCATTCACAGCTCACTGCATGAGTATTTACCTTGTTTTCCTCAGGGTTTTCTTTATCCCAACTTTTTGTGCAGCACAGAATTAACAGTGAAATAATGCTGACATAATTAAAGACTGAGTTTACTTTGTATCCCAAATATTTTCTTCCAGTAACTCTGATTCTCTTCTCTGATTCATAAAATTTGGATGAATAAAACTGAGTATTCTTAAAATGTAGTGAGACAGGAAGAAATGGTATTATAATTCTACTTTTATACTGAGTTAACCTGTAGTCTGGAAGTTAGGCTGAAGACTAGAAGTTTTAGCCCTGGAAGAGAGGTCATTGGTTAAAGGTGTATGCTTGGGAAAACGTGAGCTTCCATCCTCCTAAAGTTGTGGTAAAGCTAATAAAAGGCATGTTTCAATAATGTTAGCTTTTTCTATAGTTTAATTATTTATTTATTTGGGGAGAGAGAGAGCGAGAGAGAGAGAGAGAGAGAGAGAGAGAGAGAGAGAGAGAGAGAGAGAGAGAGAGAGCCTAGTACCACAGAAAACCATGAGCCACTTTGTGCATATGGCTTTAACTGGGTACATGGGAATCACACACTGAGCCATCAGGCTTTGAAAGCAAGTGCCTTTAACCAGTGAGCAATCTCCCTGGCCCAATATTCCAGGTTCAGAATATGGCCTGGTCCATATAGCTTACTAAATATTATTAAAGGAATACATGAATCAATATCATCAAACAACTATAAATATTAGTTCAAAGATGCTTTTTCCTTCATCTGTTGAATGTCGCATTTCCTCCCATCCAATCAGAGGGTTCCCTCTATTCCTCAAGACTGTCTCTATTTTCAGCTCTCCCTATTTTTCTTGGCATGTAAATACACTCGTAAGTTTCCTATCTGAAAATAAAATCCCAAGCGTTCTTTCTCTTTTTAAATAAAATGGGAGATCCACACTAATTCCATCATGTCTTCTATTTACGACTTTTCTGTATTCACTGATGACAAGGCTAAGGGAAAATTCCTTTGCTGTTGATTTCACTGGAAATCTACTTTTTATGTCACTCACTTACCAGTTGCACTTGGTCTTTGGATAGAATATAGGGAAGAAATCCAGATAAATGTGAATTAAATTGTGCTTTATACATGACAGGATTTTGAGGCCTTGGGCAAGTTGCTTAACCTGATGTGAAATTTGTTCCAAAGCAAAGTGGTGATGAAACTAATCTGCCTTGAAGTTGTCCTCATTCAATTATTTTAGTCAGCATACATTTAGCAAGAAATGTACACTATGTCAGACCGTGCTGCATGACATAGGATGTATCAATTATCAAAAAAAAAAAAAACCTTACTCATGTGAGTCCTAAAATATATTGATAATTGAGCAAAATAAATAAGTATATTATGATAGTGTATAATACTTTTTGAAACCAGGGAAGGAAATATGATAATAATTTATAAGACTTATTATTTTAGTTAACGTTTGCAATTTTCAATAGAAAATGCTTTAATGAGAAGAGGATGTTAACCAGCTACCTGAAAGAGTTCTAACTACTGGTAAAGCATCTCATGAAGTGAGTGGATATTTTAGAGAGACCAGCCAGTGGAGAGGTATTTAAAGGTCCATATTCCATATTCTTTTTAAAAATATTTATTTTAGACAAAGATGAGGAGAGAGATAGAAACAGGGATAGAGAGATAGAAATGGTACGGGGAATGCTCTTGTCACTGAAAACAAATTTCAGACGCAAGCACCAAAGTGAAGAAACATGTACCAGTACTTAAAAAGCAACTTCCCAGGGTCATGCTAATCAAAAGAAAACAGAAATATCTGTTCAGTACGCATTGCTCATGTGCCTCTCAGCCTCCTCCCACAGTCTGAAACTCCAGTCAGATGCTACTGATAGTTTTACTACATTTTCCCACCTGGGATTTAAAAATAGAAAATATTGCACACTTCCCTACCTACATTTTAGAAAGCTTGTCTTGAATAAAATCTGCTTGTTGTGAGCTGATAAGTACTGTAAGAAACTACTAAATAGTCTCTATTTTGTCTCCTTACAAATCCCAGTTCTTATGGAATAACATGCTTTCATCTCTCAGCAAATATTAAAAGCTAAAAAGGTAATAAATGTAATTCACTAAAGATATGAACCTAATTAAAGAGCTCAATACATTTTCTTTAGAAATTATATGACTAAAAGTAATGGCTGGAGAAATGGCTCAGTGGTTAAGGATCTTGTTGGCAAGGTCTGATGCCCCTGGGTTCATTTCCCCAGTACCCACATAATGTCTAATGCTCAGAGTGGAGCCTTCATCTTGAGTTTGGTTGCAATGGCAGGAGGACCTGGATGGTGTGGTGCGCTCTCTCTCTCTCTCTCTCTCTCTCTCTCTCTCTCTCTCTCTCTCTCTCTTTGCAAATAAATAAAAATAATTCACAAAATAAACGTTATGAAATGGCACAAACCACTATAGTTATTGTTTAAGTGTTTACCATGGTTACCAAGTAACTAATAGAATTCTCACAATTACTGAATCAGAGAGCAAGGATGTGAACTCACAGCCAGTGAATTCTGGTGTTGATAGGGAGAGGTTAGGGAGGTTAGAACTCACTGTAGTCCTCCTGCCTCAGCTCCCAGAGTGCTAAAGTTAAAGCTTCTTTCACCATACTCCCTGCTCAAACCTTGAATTACTATGCCGTTTTCCCTTCTAAGGAGAAAGGAAAGGTCCCCGTGTCCAGAAAATGTGAAAATGTTAATTAAGGCATTGTATGCTAGACAGAGGAAGGACCCTAGCATGAAGGAGTCTTTGTCTTGCAGTTATATGAGAATAGAGAAGCCTGTAAATTGTTTGAAAATTGTTAACAACACCACCTTCGTTCCCTAGAGGAGAGTTTATCTGCCAAAACTAATCCTGGAGTGAGGTTTATGAGTGTATTATAAATGTTTGTAAAGGATGAAATAGAAATGCTGACAGAGACCTCCTGATGAGGGGTTTAAAAGGTGCAGCTATAAAACAGAACTAATTTCTGGAATTTGGAAATTATGCAAGACTGTAAAGACAAACATATTTGTCATAAATTGAAGCACACTTCCATGAAAGGACATGTTGGCATTCGCTTAATTCAAGGTCAGCAATAACTTTAAGACCAATTCTATTAAACTCTCATCAAGTTTTTCAAGTTAAAAGTAAAGGGTAGGAAAAAAATACACCAGATATCTGTAGAACAGTAAATCATGCAACATTTCAAATAAACTCAAGTTCAGCTAAAAGAAAGTGAAAAATACTAGAAAGTACCCTCCTATCTGGAAAAAGAGAGTTAAAGACAATCGAAAGTTTACTAGATGGGATGATATACAATTATAATAGTTATATGTGTGGATGCTTAATGAGAATTAAGATAATATCTAGGTTTTACTGCTTAATGAAACAAAGACTAAGTCAAAAAGGATAACTAATTGTACAATTTGATCACATCTATGTAAAATGAAAAATCAAATAAAAAGAAAAAGAAAGAAACTGGAGACAACTCCTTTTTTTTTTTAACTACAATTCTCTTAAAACAAAGACCCTAATACTTTGGCAAGAAAAGTAAGCAGAAACTGTGAAGGTTCTAGAGAAAAAAAAAAAAGACACACATCTAATTCCCTAGTCAGTGGTCCTAGCTACCAAGTCAATCAATGACAGCTTAAAGAAACACTCGGCAAGTAAGGTTGGTTGTGGGAGCACCTTTCTTGCAGGTTTAAAAGGGCCACAAATTAGTTGGCTGTTCTTTTTTTAATGCTTCCTTTGTTCCATTGGTAAAGTGATTGTAGTTTTTGCCTATACATTTTTTGCTAGATTCTTCCATCCACTCACAACTTTTTTTCCCCCAACCCAATGTCACACATCTTGTGTTTCATCGTTCTGTATGTGGCACTCACATATCTCATTTCAAAGACTCTGAGGTATATAATGAATTGAAGAGAACTATATTAAAATCTTCTTTTTGATGAAATTAGCATTTGGGCAAATCAGCAGTTCATTTCCATTCTTACATATTTTTGTTAATAACATGGTCAACACAAATATCAATGCTCAGTCATTTTACATATTTTGGGAAAGTGTTCTTGTGTTCATGGCAATGAGAATCTTCGTGCACTTTGTTGTTTAAAATATCTCAATAATTGGGGCTAGAGATATGGCCCAGCAGTTAAGGCATTTGCCTATGAAGCCTAAAGACACAGGTTTGGTTTCTCAGTACCCATGTAAAGCCAGATGTGCAAAGAGGGGTAGGCACTTGGAGTTTACAGTGGCTGGAGGCCCTGGTATGCCCATTGCTCCCTCTCTCCCTCTCCCTCTCTCTCAATCTCTCCTTCTTTATCTCTGCTTGCAAATTAAATAAATATAATTATATATCAATAATTAAGAAGCTAAGACCTTATAAACACACTGATGCTTTCTGGTGATCATGATGCATGATAAATTATTTGTAAATGTTAGGTTTGACATCTAAAAGTTCCTCTGAATGTTACAGTATTTCCAAAGGATTGCTTATGTATACCAACCCTCTAAAATGTGAGCTTCTTTGATAATAGCTAAGGCATTATTCCCATTATTATCTTTCCAATGCTTATGAAAGAATAGGACCTTTCAGACACAGGTTCCTGATGTAAGCTATTATATTAGTGAAGTCTATAGGTTTATTTTTTTTAATCATCAATCTTTTAGGTAGAGTCTTTCTCCTTTATCTAGTTTGTTCTCAAACTCTTGGACTCAGATGATCCTCCTGCAAGCTTGATATGTGTCTTAAGACTATTTCCCACAATATCTAACATAATCTAAGACTTTACAAAATTAGGAAATAAATAAACAAATGTAGCAAAAAACAGATAAAATCAATAGGCTTTAACAATCAGAACAAAAAGGAAGCAGAGAAAATGGAAAATACCAAATATAAGGGAGATCCTGGGACAATTCTGGCATGTTTTACTTCTGTATTACTATTAACCCTGATGAGATTTGAGAAGATAGGACTAATACAGTGTAGGAAAATGTGCTCATGAGGGAGAGGGAGAGAGAGAGAAAGAGAGAGAGAGAGAGAGAGAGAGAAAGAGAGAGAGAGAGAGAGAGAGAGATAACAAGAAAAACAAACCTAAGCAGCTGATAGCAAAATAAGGGCTCCAGAGGAGGAATTGATTGCCTGGCTTTTCACTTTTGTTTCAGGGGACCCATTTCACAATGAGAGGAAGAAAAGAGAGCAAGGTGATTCCAGGCTCTGATGGATGCATTTAGTCTCTGAATGTTGAAGCTACTGTACATGCTGGGGCTGAAGCTTCAAAGACATTTAGGGTCATGTATGATAAATAATTTAAAAGTACAATTACAATTGAGACAAAATTTTTTAGAGAAAGTGCAGGGAGGCCTGGAGAGATAGCTCAAGAGTTAAGTGTGCTTCCTATGCGTTTGTGAGGGTCTGGTGGATGCCAAGAGCAACAGAGTTCTAATCTCTTGATCCCAAATAAAGAACTGGGCATGGCCTTGAGGACCTGTGACCACAGTCCCCTAGGGAAACAGACACCCAATAACCCCTGGAGTCCCACAATCTCAGGACTCAGATCCTCAGGTTCTCAACAAGACCTGGCAGAGAAGAGTGATGGAACCGGACACCTGGTTCTCCTCTGGTCCCCTTCAGGCATCCCCCATCCAGAGGCCAGAATAGGGAGCATTCCACCACATCATGTCCCACACACACCTATGCAAACATAAGCAAATATAAAATAAAAGTCCCATAGAGGTGTGGCTATTACTGAATTTTTACTTTCATTAGTTTTAAGACTAATATCAGCCTATACTTTAAATTTTATGTGGGGTTCATATTTTCTCAGCCAAATTAATATTTCAACATTTCTTAATACCTCTGTGTCCAGCTTTCCTTTTTGATGCCTATAAAATGGACACCCATGTGGTACCTGTTGCAAATCGTTTTAGAGAAGATTGAGTAAAATAACCCGTGTGTAAAGACTAAATACAATTATGTAAAGAATTACATAAAGCAATTTATTCAAAATAAGCTACACAAATTACTTCTCAAAAAGTGCTTCTCCATAAACACCTTGAAACATAAAAAGACATCTAGGTGATAAATGATATGAAGTGAGATTCTTATTTGAAATCATCCCACATCTACCAAACATTATACTTGGACAACTATTTGTTGAACTGTTATTCCTCTTCCTAAACCCTGTCCCACGTCATCTCTTCTAGTCACTAAAAATCTGGGGTAGTAAAAACCTCACATGTGGACTCCCTGTAATGTCCTCCAATAAGGGCAGGAAATGGGTCAACTACATGAAGACTCCAACGATGATGTATTAGATGGTAATTCTGCAACCATTTCATAATTTAGCCTAATATGAATTATATGTGAACTATTGTCTCAGACCTGTGAACAAGTTGCTGACTGGAGGGAGTCTGTGGCATAATTCATTGTTACCCCTGTCACCTGATGTCTTTTCCGGAGTTGACATTCAGTAAAAAGCTTAATGCTTGAGTGGTTTGTCCTATGAGAAGGGAGCTACAAAGGGTTTCAGGAGTTTCTAAGGCAGAGAATTCCTATGAGGCATTTTCCATCAGAAAATGCTTATTTTGATAAGTTTGTCACCAAAAGGAATGCAAAACAATACAGAAAAAATTACTTCCAGTATTCGTAACCAAAAAGCTGTTCATTCAATTTTTTGCAGAGGCACATAATCAAATGATGCATAAAACATTTAACGCTGTTGTTCTCTGGGTTTATTAATGCTTGCTAACTTATTTATTCTCATGCTGATAATCTTCCCTAAAGCATCTCACTTTGTGTAAGGTACTAAAGTGACTTGGGTTGAAACCAAATATGTTGTAATTAGTCAGCTGAATCTGGAAGAAATGGCTGGGAAACCTCAATATTAAAGGACATAATTCAGAATTCTAAGGGTTCACCTCAGAATATTTCTATCTACCATATGTCCATGCCTGCATTACTTGAAAGAATAAAAAGGAATCCATGTAAATTTCAAAACCTTTCCATTTTGGTTCTGTGGGTAGATAAATTGCCAATATGTGTACTAGTGAAAATTCAATAAAAATATAAGAAAGCCATTGATGATAATGCAAATAAAAATATGACTTTGGGGATGGGGTACATGCCTCAGTGTATAAAGTGTTTGCAGCACAAGCATGAGGATCTGAGTTTGTACCCCCAGATGCAAATAAAATGGTGGGTATGTTGGCATATACATGTAATCCTAATTTTGGGTATGTGGACACAGGAGGATTTCCTGGGCTTTTTGGCTACTTTGTCTAGCTAAACTGGTTGGTTTCATGCTCACAAAGACTCTCACCTCAGATAAGGTGGAGAGCCATAAACCAAGTCATCTATTTTCAACCTCTGTCTCCACAAACAAATGCATTTATGAGCTCACACCTGCTCATGCCCACATATGAACAGGATTGTACACGTGCACACCACACACATCATATAGATGGCTTTCTTTCTAAAGATATTTCTACTATCTAAAGAGCCATTTTAGATCAAAATGGGAAGCTAAACATAACCGATATTTCTCCTAAAGGATGGGGTGGTAATTTGAAAATATTCAAGGTACATTTTTTAAAAGTCATTACATATAAATGGCAGGATGGAAATACAGACAGTGTTCAATCACAATGAAGCAGAACAGAGAGAGAAGTCTCCTGCAGACAGGCACCTGGCAGAGATGTCCTCTCACTATATTTGCAGCCTTTTGGAAGGTTCTTCAAGGAGAAAACTCATTGGAATAATGATTTGATGATTTCCATTTATGACATTTTCTGCCATCTTGTCCATGATTTAATGAAGAAGTTTCTAAAGCTCAGAAAAGTGACTGTCTCATGTGATCACAGCTAATGTCAGCAATAAAATTGAAAACAAGGCCATAAGAAGAAGTGCAGAAGACGGGAACTTGTAAGGGTGCATCTCAGAGTTGAAATCCCAACACCAAACCTTACAGACATTCCTGTGTTACTGATAAGTCGAGACCATCTTGACAAGGTAGCTTCCAGCTTCCCTCTCACGACAGACTTAAAGATCATTGGGCCCTTTTGCCTCTAATTTCAGCCATTGTATTACAAAAACTGAACAAAGGGAGTATTTAATGCCCAGTGTGCATCTGCGAGGATGCTCCCTGAGTAGTTGATTCAAGATAAAAGCCATGCATTCGTGATGCTCCCTGAGGATCAGTTCATTGAGTCCATGGGATCATTTAGCCTAAATCAGATAGTGAAAGTGAGGGAGCTGTGATGAAAATGAAAGAGTTAAAAGAAATCACCACCAAGATTGAGCCACACAGGTAATAGTTGACACATAACCCCTACCTTTCAGCAATTGGCTCAATCATACATGATCCAGGCCAGTGTCACTGTCCCAGAGGGTGAAACTGACAGAGCCACAAAGTTCTTTTGAAGGTGATAATACTTAGAATCAAGGGGATACAATTCTCAATCTCACACAACCTGTCTTTGAGACAAGCCAGGTCATGGAGAAAATTGGTAATGTGGTAATGGGGAGAAGCCCCCAAGGAAGAAATTAGATTAAAAATAGTAATAGAGACAAGGACAAGTATTAGGGTCTCGGCTTAGGAAATTGTGTCTTTGTAAGAAACTTAAAACCCTGCGGAATTACACAGAAATTCCAAGTAGATTAGTCCCATGCCTCTGGAACAGGACGCAAGACTGTTCAACTCAAAGTTGTGGACCAACAAATATTTGAGTTCCATCAAGACTGCTGTGGAGCATGGAAACTTGCTTAGAAAGCCCTCCATAATTAGTCCTCTTTGAATTATTCTTCCCTGAATGAGTCCAGTGAAACTAAGGATGTTCATGTGACCCAGCATGAATGTCCTGGAGTTCAGTGGGTAGAATTGGAAAACAATATTTAACACTAATATTGTACAAATTAGGGACAGAATTTGGAAATGAATGGCATATTGCAAAATGAACAGAAATCATCCAAAACCCAAGGTTGAATTCATTCATGACTTCAATTGATGTCTCATCCTGCTTTTATGATAAATATATTTTACTTCTTGAAATTTCATTGAGTGGGTTTTGAACATAAAAATTGTTAACATTTTTTCCAAAGATTATACTTTCTGATTTTTTCACAGATATTTAAAATAAATAAATAATGTGTGTGTTGTGTGTGTGTGTGTGTGTGTGTCCATGTATCATACAGGAGAGGCTTGGCATCTAAATTCAAAGTGAGTAAGATATCATACAAGAGAAACAATAACTGCTCTGTGTACCATCTTCATAAGAAATTAGTTAGTAGGGGCACATAGAGGCACACACTGTGATGGTCAGACCTCTCTGAAGAGGCAGCCTCCTCTCCCCTTGAGTGGAAGGTATTTAGTTAGAGCTACAACCTAGGTGCTGAAACTGATTGGTCAAATATGAACCAATCAGTTGTCTCTGACTCACCTGGGAAGAACTTAAATTCCCTTCCCTAGAGGAAGCCATCCCTTCTTCCCCCATGTGGTAATGTTGTAGAAGAGACTGCTGAACCAGGAAGGTAAGACATTCTCCCACCCCAGCTAATGGCTGGGGTGGAGGCAGGTTCTAGACCTTTTCCCTCATAAACCTCTCCTCATAATGGGAGCTTTCTGTTATCTTTTCTTTGGATGCTTATTTAGCTAAATAATATAACTTCTGTGAAACTCTCTGACATGTGTTCTCCCCACACTGGTGGCTGGAGAACTCTGTAACTTCCCACATGGTGACTGGGAGAATTCCCCATCCAACTCCCCTTTTCCTAATTTACTAAAATTAGAATAAATGTGCAATTAAAATTTAATTCTGTCCCTGTATACAATTATTTTACATTAGAGGACACAAACTAGGAGGAGGAGTAGGGGGAGGGGGATTCCAGAACTCATTCTCATTTTCTCTCTCTCTCTCTCTCTCTCTCTCTCTCTCTCTCTCTCTCTCTCTCTCTCTCTCTCTCTCTCTGTCGCTTATATTAGTTATCAATAATCTGTATCAACACCTTTAATCTGAGCACTCAGGAGGCAGAGCTAGAATGATGACTGTGAGTTTGAGACCAGCCTGGGACAACAGACTGAGTTCCAGGTCAGCCTGGACTACACTGTGACCCTACTTCAAAAAAATATAAAAAAGGAATCAATTAGCAATAAGTCAACAGAAAATAAGGCTTACATAAGGTAGAACAAGATCCTACTTCTCATCTCCAAGGAAGAAATATTTGAACAATGACACTAGACAGAAAATATATCATCCCATGTAAATACAAGTTAAGTTTTGAATATAATCTCTTACATTGTTGGTTATACCAGTAGTGAGAGTCCCTAGTCAAGAGTATCACAGACAAAATTATGTTGTAGGAGAGAAGCCCAAGTTGTATATTTCTTCAGGAAAGAATTATAAAATATTCAAAGCTATATATGTTATATGTGAATATATATTTCATGTAAATATGTATACATCTTTCAGAAGGAATTTGTGAGGGTTGTGCAGGGGTTAAAATCATTCTAAAGTAGGAGAATGAAGAAGGTCTCTTTCAAGCACTTATAGGGATTGCCATTAAATGCTTTTAAAACTTATTCTCTGTGGCAGTTTTGAGTAAATGTCCCCAATAGAATTTATTATAATTGTGTTTATTAAATTGTTAATTGTCTCCAGCCAGTTCTGGCTGGAGGAGGTGTGTCACCTTGGCCTGATCCTAGGGTTCAACCCTAAGGTGTTTCTGGGGTGGGTCTGGAATTCTAGATTTACATATGCAAAAAGCAGTCTGAGCTCAAGCCTGGAGTTCCTCTTGTTTGCTAATTTTGGAGTGTGCTGCTTGCTTGAGGTGCTATCTCTGTCTCTGTTTGGATCTGTGAAAGGGGGGCAGCCTTTTTCCTTAACTTCCCCTGGGTCTATTACTTAAATAAATACTTTCCTCCCCAAACTGTGCCTGGTTTGGAGATTCATCCCAGCGAGGTGTGGCTGACTACGACATGCTCTTATACTCTTGATTTACCTTGTTTTCCTCATCTATACAATGGAGACAGCAATGAGAAGTCATTCTTTTCAGAGCTAGTGTAAGGATAATAAAATCAAGTAACTCAAGCATATGCAATTAATGTCATTGAATAATATTTAGCTATGATATTTATTTTAAGGCAGGTTTCCAGGATAAATGCAAATTTACCTAAAAAAGTAAGAACTAGTGTTAACACCTCAGTAAATTAAGAAAACCATCATTAATATGCCCATCGGCATCCACCTGCTTGTCAAGCCCTTGCTTACTAGATGAGATAACCCATTTATCAGACCTCTCTAATTAATAATAATGTCGCTTCTCTCCCTCTGCTCTTTTATCAGATATATGACATTAGCGGCAACATAACATGACAGTGATATAAAAATTACAACATTTACAGGCTCTGAATAAATAAAATGTGAAGCAAAATCTTTGCTGGTGCCAAAAATAGAATAGCCAAGATGGGGATTGATAGCCCAGAATTGAGTGCACACCAGTAAATCACCCAGTGCAGGCACAACACTGGAGATGCGGTTTCTTCAAAGGAAAGCTATGAAATATCGGTGGGGACACACAGCTCTGCTGTTTTATTGTGAATGACACAGTGAGTCTAATAAAGAAGCTGATTTATTGGAATCCTTATCACATTTTAAAGTGAGGTGTTTTCACTGATTCTCTTTACCCACGAGAGAACTTATGCCACCATGTCAAAAGAGGGTTGGATCTTTATTGAAGGGAAAAATCAATTTCTTCTACATAAGGACAGGAGGGAACTCAGCACTCCTTACTTTAATGGTAAAGTTTTCAACCTAGGTGTTAGTGCCAACTCATTTTCATGAAGAAAAAAATTGGTTTTTATAATCCACAGCTGTGGATACTTGGTTAGTTTAATACTCTCGTCTTGTTGGCTGAGGGACATTATTTCACTGCTAATAATGTATAGTTTCTCTAAACTGACAGTGACTTGGGTCTCCCCTGTGTTCTCATACACAGAGTCAAAGATGTCTTATGCAAAGAGACAGGAAAGAGCTGACGAGAAACTCACCCTAGTCCTAAAACTATTTGTTATCAACTGCAGAATTCCCAGATATCCCAGAAAGGATCCTGGCTTACAGTCCCTAATAAACCTTACCACCAAAGTTTTTATCTTGTCTCTTTCTGGATGATGGAATACTTTTATTTAGAAGTCATAAAATAAGCTTGGAAGACATTATTTCCTATTTCTTCCCCAGTACCCATACACTTAACTTCCTCTTTGGACTTTGGAAATAGCAGTTACCTTCTATTTTCTGGGACAAAACATCCAACAAAGAGGAGCTAAAGGGATGGAAGGGTTTATTTTAGCTGAGAGTCTACAGGGGAAGGTTCATCACAGTGAGGAGAGCATGGAAGAGCAGAGGCTGGACATCATCACATCTTGTCACATCAGGTTAGAGGTAACAACAGCGAACAAACTCTGGCAAGGGGGAAGAGAGTCATAACATTCAAAGCCTGCCCCCTAGGCAAAACACCTCCTAAGCAAGGCTTAGGATCTAGTCTTATATATCACATGAGGCTATGGGGAATCTTATTCAACATCTTATTGAACTCATGTGAGATTCCCCTATCCTTCTTAAAAGAACATTTGTTTTCACATTTCTAGAAATTAGAATTTACTTAGGAAGAGAGAGAGAGAGAGAGAGAGACTATTGAGCTGGGTGTAGTGGACCAGGCCTTTAATCCCACCACTCTGCAGGCAGAGGTAAGAGGATCAAAATGAGATCAGCCTGGACTAGAGTGAAATCTAACCTCAAAAAAATTATATATATATATATATATATATATATATATATATATATATATATATATATATAT
>PVHP010000079.1:34483-46288 GCA_004024765.1 Zapus hudsonius | reverse complement strand
GGTGGCAATTTTTTTTCTTGTTGAAGATTTGATAGGAGACAACTAGATATTTGTATAATTTTGCCTTTAAGGAGTCTTTTAGTTATTGTGTGTACTTCATAAATATCCTATTCTAAATTCCATTAAGGAACATACTATGGGGGGAAATAATTTATTTTCTAACTCATTTTGTGTTGTTTTTCAATCATTACAACACAATAAGTTGATGTCAAAAAATAGAGATGTGTTTTTCTGTTACTCAGACTTCTGTCCTTGTGACGCAATACCTGAGATTAATTATTTAAAATGGGGAAATAGTAACTTAGCTCATAGTTTTAGATGTTTCTGTCTTTGGTAGCTGGCCCTATTGACTTGGATCTGTGGAGAAGTAGAGAATTTTGGCAGAAACTATGCGTGAAAGAAAAGCTGGTTACCTCATATGAAAGAAAGGGGAGGAGGGTCAGAGTCCCCCAAATCCCATGGAGTTCATGTTCCCAATGACCTGACTTCTCACTAACCTATACATCCTATAGGCTCTACCACTCTTTTTAGGCTAGCAGACAAGACTTTTACATATTTGACTTGTGATAATAATTATTTTTAAAAAGTGTCACTGCAAGAATTAAAGTATTCAGGGAAATATGCGGAAGAGGGGGCGGAAAGATTGTGAGAGCCGTGGTGGGGGAGACTATCCAGAGGTACGGACAGGAGAACCTGGCTGATTAATAGTCTATCCATTGTCCCCTGTCACAAGGACTGATCCAGATGGCCCATGGAGGATGTTATCCAGTTGAGGGGGGAGGGGAGGGCAGTGGGGAATTGGGGATAACAACTCATTGTTTGCCCACTAAATGTTGTAACTCATTATGGGCAATAAAAAAAATTTTAAAAAAAAGAATTAAAGTATTTAATTTATTTAAAATATTAAATTTTTTCCAAGTATTCTAATTGGCAATTTTTCATCTTACAATATAAATTCAAAGAAAGTTATAGAATAAACCATACCTTAAAGTTTTTTCCATAGGAGTGCCATTGTAAAAAGATGGTAAGTTTCTATAACATCGCCATTGTTCTGAAAAAAAAATTCAGTTTTATATTTGATATTTGGATTTCAGAACATATCTATCACCTATGTTGCTGATTTTCAGACTTATAGCAACAACAGTGTAGAAAATGTGTCATAGAGATAGCAAATATAAAGCTACATTTAAATCTGAAGTCTGTTACAGAGTGTTACTTCTGGTCATAACATTGACTAACTCATTGCTTAAATATTTGACAGTATTCAGTGTATCACTTCCTGAAAGTTTATGTCTCCTCTTTTCTTATTTTGCCCATTACTTACTTGAATTCAGAGGATATTTTACAAAGGATATGTTTACTATTACTATTTTTGCTTTTTCTTCTCACTTTTCCTTAGATGAATAAATTATGAATATTGAATTTTCTTGAAAGCAAACATAAAAAAAATTATCAACTTGCGTATGTTGAACCATCCCTGCATTTCAGGGATAAAGCCAACTTGGTCAGGGTGGATAATATTTTTGATGTAGCGTTGTATCCGGTTTGCTAGGACTTTGTTCAGGATTTTTGCATCTAAGATCATTAGAGATATGGGTTTATATTTCTCTTTTCTTGTTGCATCCTTGTCTGGTTTGGGGATTAGGGCAATGGTAGCTTCATAGAAGGTGTTTGGAAGCCTTTCCTCTTTTTCTATGCTTCTAACAAGCTTCAGAAAGAGTGGTTTCAGCTCTGTGATGAAGGCTTGGTAGAATTCAGCTGAGGTCCTAGGCTTTTCCTTTTGGGAAGGTTTTTGATTACATCTTCAATCTCTGTGGATGTGATAGGTTTATTTAGTGCCTTTATTTGCTCTGGGTTAAGCTTTGGCAGTTGGTAGGTGTCCAAAAACTTATCCATTTATTCCAGGTTCTCTACTTTTGTGGAGTAGAGGTTTTGGAAGTATGACCTGATGATTCTTCCAATGTCTTCAGGATCTGTTGCTAAAATAAAAAGCTAAAATAAAAAAAGCCAACTTAAAAGATCATTTTATAGATGCTGTACCTGTTTCCACTAAAACAAGTGACTTTAACAAAAATAATATATAAGGGGAATTATAGAACAACTATTCTATATAAGATTTCAATGCAGATTCAGGAAAGCCCTAATGCAATAAGTGTTTAATCAATTTTCCTTTTAGGACAATAGTTTTTTCACCAGTGTGAAAATTTAAAATGACTCTGGTACTATGTTCACATGCTCTAGACAGAAAAAATGATCTTTGAAGATGTCTAATAAGGAAGCTATACTGTAACCTTAAATGTTCCCTTCTAATGAAAACATCCTCTCTTCTCACTCATTTGAGCTTTTGATCCTCTTGACATGTATAGAAACCTTATGATCATATGACTTTATATAAATGGTAAGTTTATATAACATCGCCAAACTGCTGTTCCCACTTGTCCAGATGGTTTTGCATATGAATTTTATAAAGTATTTGTGCAGCTTTGAGTAAATGCTAGGACAGCCAAGTTTCGTTTGCTTTAGCTCCATCCCCCTGTCATAAATGATATAAAAGTAGTCCTATATTTCAAGTACATAGTAAAGACTGACAAAGCCTTTTAAAATAATTTTCTGTTCTACATAGATCTTTATACTGAACTGGTATGTCTCTACTGACTACTATTATAGAATATGTATAACACTTCTTATAGTATGTGTTAATAAACAATACTTTATATAAAAGTCACAATTTTCAGTGGTATGTTTCTTTACAATAGGTATTCAAAAAAGCATTAATGTAAATTTCTGTTATAAAACAACTAAATCTTGAACAAGAACACTTGATATTCATCATATTTATTCTATTTTAGGGGTTAATTTGTTATATTTTATTCTAAATTCAGAATGTGTTTTTGCTAAGTTACTATGCCTTTAAAGACAATAATCAATTCAGACCATATATTCCTCCTAAATATGTGGGATGGTCAACATTTTTTTCAGCACCAAAAAAATCACTTGAAATTTTTCTTATTGAAAAATACCATCTATTGTAAACACATATATACACCCAAAAACAGTCAAATGAAAATACATGCACATCTTCTATTTTTGCAATACCCATGTGTGGCAGATCAACTACCACTTGACTTCAAGGCTAATACAGTCTCTTCCATTTTATACTGCTGAGACTTCTATCTTCATTTTTTCTTCTTTACACATATATCAGACCATGGATTATGCCCCTAGAAATGTGAAAAATTAACTAAAGAAAGCAGGGGACATCCTTACACAGCACCAAACAATGGCCTAAGAATGCAGAACACACTTGTATATAGCACAGACTAGAAAGACAAGAAGTGCCCATATGTGCAATAGTGGCACTCACCCTAGGTGGGTAATTAAATGGCTGGTTAATTGACTAAGTCATCCACTCAGTGGCAAGAAACCCTTAACTGATAATGTGATCCAAGACAACCTCTTATGGAGACCAAGATCCTGATCTCCAAGGGCAACTCCCCACTAACCATAGACCTATAGAAAGGCCATAACAATTAAAATCTCCCCAAATCAACAATCTTTGCCTCATTTAACCAATAATGATGTCACTATGTTGGAGACTCTTTTTGTATTTTTTCAGAAAGAAAAAAGAACTATGAAAAACCTAATTCCAAAAACAGGATATAAGATGACACCCAAGCAGGAGATGAAGCAACCCTAACTTACCAACTAGAGCCCTAACAAAACCTTTAAGGAAGTGGCAAGATGAGAAAAAGAGGCACCTCCACAGAAAGTCAGATAACCTATGGGTGGAAAATAGAGACAGACAGGGAGGATGCCCAAAAGAGTCCAGAGCAGAAATCCAGAGACTCATAAGAGCTCAACAATAAAACAGAATTAAAACTCACCCATCATGACTAAGGGAAGTTTGTGGAAGAGGGGCTGGAAAGATTGTAAGAGCCATGGTGGGGGAGAATATCCAGAGACATTGTCCCTACAACAACATCAACCCCCCCCACACACACAAACAGGCTAAATCTTATGCAATTCATAACCCCCCATCCCATGGACTCTTCCAGCAAAACCACTGAGGAGGGTCCTCAGTGGGTTGGGGCCAGGGAGGAGGGAAATCAGAGTACCAACACAAGACATGTTCATGCTTTGTGTCTAATTATTACCAATAAATAAATTTTTAAAAAAGGAAAGAAAGCAATCAAAATTATATTGTTAGGTTTATCAATAAAACTACAAGTTGGAACCAAATGACTGGGTAAGTTGTATTATCTTTTTTAAATTTTTTCTTAATATACTCAATGACCAGGAATATACAATTATTTCTATAGCTCTAATAAACCCCATTATTCACCCATAGGCATATTCAGAAGAAGATCTAAAGGCTGAAGTGGATGTCTTCTTATTAATATATATCCTCCGGTGAAGGATAATTGTGCTTGTTGTTGACTGGGCCATGACACATCAGCCTAAGGGGGAAAAATCCTTCCACTGATTTAATGAATACTCTGCCTCACTCTTGATTAAATAGCTACTTTAGAATTTTCAGCGAGTTCTCTCGAAAAGATTCATTATTTTTAGATGGAATCAAGAACTTTTAAGTTGCATTGCACCAAAACTTTTATCATATATATATATGATACTATAATTCATTTCATAAATGTCATACCACAAATGACTACTTCATTCCCCCTTATTAGAGGGGAACCACCTAGTTCTATCATCTGAGTTTAATTTAAAAGACTATTTTATTTACAAGGGACAAGAAGGGGGAGGAAGGGAGAGAGTGTGGCCACACCCAGACCTCTAGCCACTGAAAATGAATTCCAGGCACATGTGCCACTTTGTTCTTCTGGCTTTATTTAAGTATTAGGGATTCAACCCTGGTGGTTAGGCTTTGCAGGCAAGTGTTTAAGGGCTATGCCTACTCTCCAGCCCCTATCATCAGAATTTAGTATCTCCAGTTTCATGTGCATCAAATCAGTGACCTGCAGAAAGCGGCTGTACAAAAATAGCAGCAATATTGAGACATCATGGAGCAAAGGTTTCTGAGGTTTCTATTCCAGTTCTCCAATTTCTTTCTGTGAGACTTTTGGCTGGTTTTAAAACACTTTTGTGTTCCTGAGTTTTCTTAGCAGGCAAATGGAGACTGTTTTTACTAAATCATACTATGTACTTCACAGGATTATGTTATATGATTACCATGTGCATTTACTCTGTGTGCTGATAATGATAACTAGCATGCAATAAATTCTACGTAAATGTTTGCTAATATCATTGGCCATGCCTTGTTTTAGTTTCTTTAAATAAAACCTTTACAGATTAGAGGTATTTTCTTCTTTGTAATTACTAGCAATATCAACTGCCACTTTTGACCCAATATCAAACAAGTAATAATCCTAGTATTTATATCCACAAATCTTCCTACTCATAGGAAAAATATTCAGAGCAATAGATATGTTGATTTATAATGCTAAAACATAAACATGTATTTCTTTCATTACTGTGTTATTTATGACTTCTGTTATCATTATTATCAAAAATGATAATAAACTTACATTCATACATATATATCTATACATACAAACACACATATATATATATATACAAATATACATATATATATATGTACATATATACACTTGGGATATATATATATATATATATATATATATATATATCAAATATATATATATATATATATATATATATATATATATATATATATATATATATATATATATATACAAAAAAAGTTTCCTTAGATTTTATAACTAATCTCTTCATTTTATCTTTGGACTGTCAACATTTGTACAACATTCATAATTTCAACTTGAGCTGCAATTTCTGATATTTTCCCCTTGCTTGGTTAGTTTCTTAATCTCAGATAACTGATAAGTTTGACATGCCCTATTTAAAATTATGCAGGGATTTCCATATTTTCTAACAATATGTAATGCTATAATAAAAATGCTATGTCATTCTCTTTGCACAAAACTTACTCTCTCTGAAGAAATAAAGGATTTCCTTCAATGTTGTGAAATATATTACTCTACAAATCCTAACCGAACATTACTGTTGTAGAGACATCTTATAGAATATATTCTCACTATAGCAGCTACCACAAATGCTTTTCTTTAGGACCCTTTTACACAGCACTTTATTACTGAAACCCCCACTCATATGAGGGAAGTTGACTGTTCATCAATTTTATCACATGGAACACTATTGTCTAAATAAGATATGTAAAGCAATTAACTAGAAGGTAGGGGAATAATATATTTTCTTCATTATAAATGACAATTTTCAATTTATTATTACTCTTGCTAAAAATTTCTGTTTTACTGATTGCTCTAGGAAATGGAGAAAATACTCATTATATACAAGTAAAAATGAACATGTAGCTCCTAAATTTGGTATCAACCCTAAAGTAGAATCCCTGATTTGCATTTTCAAATGCAAATTAGATGCATAATTCATTGTACAAGGATCACAAACCATCTTAAGATACTAAGTTGTGGGTCAAACATGCATCTTATCTTGAGTATGGAATCATGAGGTTGGTCCAAATCTGTGGTGGGCCAAACGTACCTCAAAAAGATAAGTTTTGTTTAATACTGTTTATGTGTCACTTCTCAATTGTATTCTGATTTAATTTTTTATTATTGTTTTCCATCATTATAAATCTTTTCAGAAATCTTTCTGTGCTTAGAATGAAGAAAGTGGTATATACACAAGTCTGTACAGAAAGAAAACCTAACATTTATTAATTATCCTAAACAATATTTAATATTAATTAATTATACTAAACAAAATTTAATATTGGAGCTATGAATTTACCTAAAAGCATATTAATGTTTTCTTGACTTATAAGTTCTTCCTGTGTGGTAATTTAGTATAATATGCTTATGTATATACTGTCACACCATACATTCATATTCTGCTAAGCTCACTTTCTGAAAAATATCTAAATTGATTTTTGAATTTTTTTCATCTTACCTTAAATACAAGGAATATACTTAGTAAAATGTTTCTTTTGTTTTTTTTATTATTATCAATCATAGAGTTATGAAATTCTAATCTTATACCTTAGAAAATTTACTTCACTGTTTATTAATAAAGCCTTATTATTAGTTATATTTTTACCATGTGCTGGTCTTGTTTTCATTTTGAATTGGAAATGTACAACAAACTTAGTTAAATCGCGATTGGAAGTTTATCTTGTGAAGGTCCTAGAGACGCACAGTGCTTTGGTTATCACATGTTAGCTTGATTATATACTTCTTTGCAGTTTCTTATAATTTCTAAATGTGAATCAGTTATACCACCTCTGAGTATATCACTGATGACACTTATGTTATTTCAGCAAACATACTAAATATTTAAACCAAGATTACAAATCCTAATGCCCAAAAAGAAAATAAATAAATAAATACCAAGCATAGTTTCAAATGCATGATGAATGACCTGACCGGTTAATGAAGACACGGGCAAAGGGTCCAGTGTGACAGTGGTCTATAAGCACACAATGACATAACAGTATCCCAGGTCAGGACACAGAGTACAAATCTAAATCTAAATCTAAATCACAACCAGTTCAGGCTCATCATCAGATTATCCAAGAGAAAGCCAGTTATTGTCATTTACATGAAGTTAACTGATTTTTAAAGGCGTGACACCTAATTCATTCTTTAACATCACGTCAAACAAACTACACATATCTTCTCGATGGATAGATTCTCCTGATCTGCTACTTGTGTGGTCATAAAATATTTCAATAATACTATTTAAAGGAATCTTCACAATATTCAAGACAGTGTTCAAATTCAGAGGTAGCCTACCACCAAGCAGATCTGTCAGTGTAATAGGACTCACTTAATTAAAAAGGGAAGGTGGAGGAGCCCAGAAAACAGAAAGGAGACAATGAAAAGGAGGGTATGCATAGGAAACGAAGCAGACCTTGAGTCAAAGGAGAATGTGGGCAGTGGGATGGTAATGCAGAATAGGGGGACAGGAGGATGGGACAGAGGGAGAGAGGGTGTGGTAGTTTGAATACAGGTTTTCCTCCATAGCCTCATGTTTTTATGATTGTGCTTCACAGTAAATTCCTACCCGATGGAACCTTTGCGAGTTGAGGCCTTGCTGGAGAACGTGCCAAGCTGCTCTGACCATGCAGAAGTGACAGCTTGAAACAGCGTGGCTGTCTGCACCTGCCATGCCCCCCCCCATGATAACCCCCCCCAGCACTCTAAGCTAAAATAAACCCAAGAGCTACTTCTGGTTGAGGGCTTTTTAACCCAGCAAATAAAAGACAGATAGGAAGGTTTAACCAAAACTAAGTACATGTACTAAAAAAGAGTTATAAAGGAAAAAATAGAATTTATTTAATTATTAGTTTAGAAATTGCAGCAGGGTCATTTCCTGTGAACACAATAATGCAGGAAGGTGACCTAAAACTGATACATAAACACAATGTCCTTGTGGAAATGGAAGACTCTTTGTACTGAGGACTCCTGTAATATTCAGCATAACATATTAGATTGCAATTTATTTTGTCTCCCCTTATTTAATCATGAAATTAAATGGGTTTCTTTTCACAGAAGAAATTTTGGCTGAAATATTAGAACTGATTATTGAGTTCCCACCCCACCCCCGCCCAGAGCAGCCTAAATGTTCTAAGAAACTACATTGGTTAAAATATTTGATGTGGAAAATGTTTGCAATTGATATTTTAATCTATGTTTACCATAATAGGATGATGAGATTCAAAATAATTTGAATAATTAATTCACCATGACATCTCTGATCCAGATTTAATTAACTCAACCTGTGTAAAGATACTGTCTCTTTTTGTAATTAGGAACACAGTTAATGGTGTATTTCCTGTTTTAAATAAATATTAACAAATTATAGTAAGCTTAAATAATTCTAAAGTGCTATGTTTATTCCTCATATGTCACTGTAGCTAAATGTTGATATGATGTAAGCATATGAGAAAAAAAGCAGATTAAAAACAAACAAAACCTTGATCATTCTAACACAGATGTGTGGTCAAGGTGATGGGGTAACAACATTTAA
Source organism: Zapus hudsonius (assembly GCA_004024765.1). NCBI lineage: Eukaryota > Metazoa > Chordata > Mammalia > Rodentia > Dipodidae > Zapus > Zapus hudsonius. The sequence continues at coordinate 37,222 of PVHP010000079.1, read as the reverse complement.
TTATGTACTAGTCAACTCATTCTCAAATATTTGTATTTCCGACAAATGAATTATAAGAAAAACACTAATGATCATTCCCCTCTCTCTCCCGTGTTTTCTTTCTTCCTCCCCCTCACTATACTCACTTCTTGAACACACTTTTTGCTTGTATAATTTCTTTAAAGCCCATAGATGCATAATTTAAATAAGATAACTAATCTCTTCATACTACAGGGAACACAATAGTCCTTTGAATTATTGTAAGGATTTAGATTATGTATGTTTTAGGAAAATATGTATGTTTCAATAAAGTTTCTCATTTAAAACAGAGGCTCAAAATGTAGGTATTAGGGCTGGAGAGATGGCTCAGAGGTTAAGGCTCTTGCCTCCAGTGCCTAAGGCCCTGGGTTCAATTCCTCAGGACCCACATAAGCCAAAACCACAAGGTGGTGGCCCTGGTGCGCTCTCTCTCTCTCTCTCTCTCTCTCTCTCTCTCTCTCTCTCTCTCTCTCTGCTTGAAAATGAATAAATAAAATATTTAAAAAATGTAGGTATTAGCATTATTATGGCTATTAACTATATTATCACTGAATTACTATGGTAATATCTGCTAATGATTGGAGCTTCCAAAAGTTGTTAGATCTTTCATTATATTGAATATACTACTAAAATTATACTAGAGTTAAGGAGCACTCAGGTGCTCATTAAATAATTCTTCCTAACAATATTGAAAGGCTAGATTCTTCAATATTTTTAATCTAGGTTGGCTTATATATGGACTATATTTTTATTCATGTGGTTGTGTTGATTATGGTGGGACCAAGTCCTTAGTAATTCTGATTGTGGTGATGCTCATTGTGAAGCCATCAAAAAAAAAATCAAAGATAAGGTAAGATATTGACATAGTACTTGACATGTATTTTAAGAATTAGTGTTGCGTACAAGTGTAAATTAACAATAAATATTTTATAAGTTTATTTATTCTTCACATAATTTTACAAAAATGGGGTTTTGAGTCTTAATTTGCACAGTTAGAACCTTAAAAAATGACACAAACATTAAGAAAAACATTTGAAAATATCTAGAAATAATCTTAGCAATCACTTGTCCTCAGGGTTAGTTAGAATATCATTGCAATCTCTGAAGAAAGAGATAACAGGTGACCACCATTCAACACAAATTTGCAGTTTGCCTTTTATGGCCTTTCCTCTTGCTTTCTTATGAATGGAACATCATGTCGTGATTCTGTCTGACCTGAGTTTATGGCAGTAAGTTGTGTAATACTAGAGCCCTCCTTTCTGAGAGCACAACTAGGATAAAGTGAATCCTGAAATAACGAAATATCTATATTGTATTAACTATTTGAAAACACAATTACTTCACAGGAGTTAAAAATAATATTTTTAAATCTTTAATTTGAAATGCTACATGACAGTGAGTCATTGAATGACTATAATGAATTAATGTAATTTAACAAAGAGAAGCACTTTTATGGTGGAAAAAATGATAGTACTGATTAGGGTGATTAAAAGTTATTTTTTAATAAAGAATATATGGGATAGTAATGCAATTATTAAGTGAAGTGGAACGAACACAATTCTCCATCCCTTGAAGATTCACTTTTTTTCTGTGCTGAACTTGTCCCAAGGTCTCTCTCTCTCTCACACACACACACACACACACACACACACACACACACACACACACACACACACACGTCTGTACTGCTCTGCATAGGTTAGAATCGAGAGAGCAATGATACGAAAGCTACTCTGAAGTAGTACAGCTCATTAGTTCCAAACTAATATTTCTGAAAATGAATGGATTACTGTTGACAATGATGAAATTCATCAGTGTTACAAATGTCAATTTGCGAAAATCTTTCCAAGTGGTCATTCTTAATTTCTTTCTAAGAACTATTAGATCCATAACTGTTGACCAAGTTTGAGAACGGAATACAAATACTTGAAAAATTCTCCTAATGAACGCTGACTGTTCTAGAAATAAAAATATCAATACACAAACAAACCCAAATGCCAATATCTCTGAAAAATAAGCAATCCCTGAAACTAGAAAATAAACAAATGGGAATGCAGCAATGCAAAGACTCTACCACACAATGAAGCATGGTTCTGTTCTGCTTACAAAAACACATGGCTTCCAAAGCCTGGCTTTCATATGCTCTGGAGCTGGGTGAATGGTCCTGGAGAGGATGAACCAGTTTCCTGAATTTGAATCCAGACTTTTGGTAATTCATCAGACCCCCCTGCACACGGTTCCATCCCTCGGTCCAGTGACTGCTGACTACAGGGCCATGAAAACGGATTATGGTGTGTGTTGCAAAGCACAATCTCTTCCAGCTGCTGCCTCCCTCCTCCACCTCCCTCTGGCACAGGGATTTGAAAACTTCAATGAGGCATTCAGAAGCAATCTTACTTTTAAAGCTCTTTATTAGTTTGGGGTGTTCAATCCAAGGCATTGCTCTTCAAAGTGAGGCAGGTAGGCATAGGATAGAATTCAGCAACCTGGGCCAAAGCCTTTGCCTCACAATGCACTTGGAGACCTATTGGCAATCAGAAAACACCTTGCACCTTCACTCAGCTGAATGTACACGCTGCTCCAAACAATGGATCTTTTTTTGTCCTGCACCAAGTTTCTCTTAGTTGCTCCCTTTTTGTTATATATATATATATATATATATATATATATATATATATATATATATATATATATATATATATATATATATATATATATATA
>PVHP010000079.1:0-34383 GCA_004024765.1 Zapus hudsonius | reverse complement strand
TATGCCTATGATGGCTAGGTATGCATACTATTAATATCAGTTGCATCATGGGAAAGAACATATGCACCATGAAAAAACTTGCATAGTCCTGCCAATCAAACTGGAGGACCTCCCAAATTATGATCCTTAGCAACTGGTCATTCCTTCTGTGGACTCCTTAGGAAGAAACCCCAGGCAATGAGTCCTTCCCCAATCAGGTGGCTTGTTGTCCCTCCAGCTATGCTCATCATAAAGTTTCTCACTGCTTTACTCTGCATGTGTGTCTTTTCCAATTCTTTGAATAGGGTGTCAAAATTCTGGAAACAAATTAGTAATGTTTTCTCTTCTGATAGCACTGCCCTCAATAGTTCAAATGTTAATTCTAAGCCAATAATATGTGGGTTTTATTTGCTTCTTTGTTTAAATCTGAGTCAGTTTTTTAAAGATACTTTTACTTATTTATTTGCAAGCAGAGAGAGTAGAGAAACAGAGAGAATGGATGCTACAGAGCTTCCAGCACTGCAAACGAATTCCAGATGCATGTGCCATTTTGTGCATTTGGCTTTCTGTGGGCACTGGGGAATTGAACTCTGGTTGTTAGGCTCTGCAGACAAGAGCCTGAACTACTGCTGATTCATCTCTCCAGCCCAGTCAGTTTTGTTTTACCAAAAAAAAAATAGTAATAATCCCAGAATTCTGGACTGGGATCTTTACAAAGACATTTAATTTTGGTCACAATTTTCAGAAGTCAGGATAAAATATGCATTGTGAATGTCAAGATGTTCAACATAATTTGAAAGTGGTACTAATGCACTATTCTTGTATTTGGTTCCCAGAAATGAATTATTCTCATTTTAATTTATGAAATATTTTTAATAAAATAGTTAACTAGGTAAACGTCTCAACTGTTAGTAGTATCAGTGCCAATAAGAGACTTGACAGGAAATGGTGGAACACATATAATTACAGTAATTGGGAGGATCAGTAGTTCATGGTCAGCTTCAGGTCTTAGGCCTACTTGGGCTCCATGATGCCCTCTCTCAAACAAACAAACAAATATAAATGAGAACTATTGAGCTCACCAATAAGATGCAGGATTGTTCACTGCAATGGCTCATTTTCTTTTTTAAAAAATTCATGGTCCCCTGTCACAAGGACTGATCCAGACGACCCATGGAGGAGGTTATCCAGAAGATTGGGGAGGGGAGGGCAGCGGGGAATTGGGGATAACAACTCATTGTTTGCCCACTAAATATTGTAACTCATTATGGACAATAAAAAATACTGAAAAAAAAAACCCAAAAACACAACCTTTAAAAAAAATGCAGCACAAGGATGTAGATGGAGGAAATGAAGGTCTTTCCAGGGCAACTACTGGTTGGCCAAGGGGGGATTTCTTAAAAATATAGGCACCACTCCCTTGACACACACACACACACACACACACACACACACACACACACACACACACACGTGAGGAAAAATATATATATGTGCACATCAAAAATTAAAGAAGGAAACTGAGAGTACTGAAGAGGTGTATCTATGATAAGCAGGAAGTTCTAAGAGTCTAAATTCTCAGCTTCCCTTGAAACTCAACTCTAAAGGTCTTTGGCTGGAACTGAGAGTCTTGTTTTTCTCTCTTCTCATCTTCCTGCTTCCCATCTATCCATCCCTCTCCACTCAGCCTTTCCTTCCTCCCTTCCTTTGTCTGCTGCCCTTCCCCTTCCTTTCACTGAGGCGATATCTATTGAGGACCTACTGAATGGAAGAGTTTATTGTGATTTTCTTGTAGGAATCCAGAAGCCCTGTTTGCAGGGAGCAAAGAATGTGCTTGGCTTCTTTCTCCAGGAACTAGTAAGGAGGATTTCATTGGCCTACAAAACAGTCGGAAATGACTCCATGACTCGTTCTGTCACCAAGAACAAAACTAATGCAAAGTATTTGATTGAACTCAGTCATATAGCTAGACACAGAAATTATCCACCAATAATGTATTAGACAAGATTACTCTTGGAAAACAAAATACCAAAGCTTAAAATATAGGAATATGAATTTGTAAGAGCATATTTTCTAATGGTGCTTTCTTTGCTTATAATATTTAAGTCTTTTTAGCATGCCTCATTACAATATATTAAATATTTATATTTTTCAATTTTAGGGCTGGGGTGATGTTTCAACAGTTAAAGGCACTTAATTGCAAACCCAGACTACCTGGCTTCAATTCCCCAGTACCCACATAAAGCCAGATACACAAAGAGACGCTTGTGTCTGGAGTTTGTTTACAGTGTCAAGATGCCATTGTGTGCCAAATATTCTCTGTCTCATCTCCTTCTCTCTCACTCTTTCAAATAAATAAATAAGAAAAAAATCATTTTTTCCCTTTATAGTATCATTTTGCTAGGACTAGTGTAGACTCATCTAAGGTACGGTCAGGTTTAGCATATGTGGAATGTGGTCTTAGTTTTTCAAAGGTGAGAATATTTGAAATAATATTTTTAGTAAGCTCATAGTAAGGTCACAGGGACAATTGTACAAGAGGACATTCATAAACACATGCCATAATGACAAGGTCATCACATAGTATCCCATGACAGTTATTTGCCCTAAATAAAGCCTAATTTCACTTGTCTGTAATCATAAATCGAAGATTATTTCATCCTTCATGTACTAAGACTTTCCTTAACAATTTGCTTACTGCTGGGAGGCATGATTCTGGTATGGGTAATATATGTATTTTCATTACTTATTTTGAAGTTTTAAGGAATTCAATTTTCAGTGAAATGCCAAGATCCCAAACCAGCAAGGTATTTCCTATAGGAATTAAGGACATAGGTAAATAACTAGCTTATGAACTTGAAAGGATACATCCATGATTGACAACATACATTTACTTGATCTCAAAGGAATAATTAATTTTTATAAGTTCTGTTGCTAAATAGAAATAAAAAAAATCGTAGCTAAAATGGTGTGGTATCATGAAGGTTAACATTGGGTAAAGTGATAGCATGATTGTTTGATCCCAGGAACGATTAATTAGAAGTAAATACAAATTTACAGAAAAAATATGACTCTCCTACAAATAACAATTGTGTAGTAGTAAATATTTTGTTATTTGTTTGTTTATGAGAGACAAAAAGAGATAGAAAGAGAGAGATGGCAAGCTGCCAATCAAACGAAGTCCAGCTGTATGTGCTACTTTGTGCATCTGACTTGAATAAAAAGGCATGCCATGTCTGTTATTGGATGGACAATTTGGAAGAGATTCTCTGACTTGCATTAAACTGGGCTGTTATTCCTGTTAAATTCAAATGTTGTGCCATTGTTCTACAAGTTTCTCCCAAATGCTGTTTATACTCCTTCATCAACTAACACTTACTGTTATTAATAAGCTGGGTTTAGCATACAAAAGACAGGACATTATATACTATTCTAGAAATGCAATATTAAATATAGAAGTTGAACTCTTCTAAATAAAATCATGCATATAAACTTAAAATTTAGTCAATGAGGAAGATAGAATATATCCATAATGCAATTTCCTACTGGGTTATCTGGATATATGTCATGGAACTTTGTATTTTAAGTGACTATTTTAAAGCTCTGTTTAGCTTTTAACTTAAACATAAAGATGATCACTTGTGACAGTTTTACCTAAAAACAACAGCCTGTATGATAGTGTTGTCCCATCTAAACCTTGTATTCTTAAATGCAAGCATTTAATTCCTCATTATTTTTTAATATCACCTCTTGAAAATTTAATGAAAAACTAATTATGGTTTTCCACCAAACAGTGTTCCTAGATACATAAACAAGCAGTAATTGTATTGGTCTGTCTTCTTTTCTGCCTCTCTAAAAAGTTGTCTTCTTCAAATGAATAATTACCTCCAGACTAATTAAATACTGCTGATATGGTCTGGTCATCCCTCTCGTCCAAAGCAACATCAGAGTGTGCTTCTTACAAATCTTTTACCATCATGTTGGATAAGCTTACTGTCCATCACACGACTGGCATCGATCCCTACTCAATTACATGAGAACATAGCACGATATTAAAAGATAAATAAGGTCTAATTTTAATCACTGACAGCCTGTGAGTACACACTCCCATATAGATTAAAAGAACCAATTATTTTAAAAATAAAGCTCTTATTGAAAATCTTATGAATGTAGCAACAACATGGCTCCCTGCCATCTGAACAACTCAGGATATGTCTGAAACCATTTAGATCATCATAAAAACAGACATTGTTTTTCTTCAAAAACAAATATGCCGACATCCCTGAAGACTTGTGACTTCTAACTGTGACCTAGGCTCCTGCAAACAGGTTTATAGACATGGACCATTTGTTGGTGATGCTATAGACTCAGCTGCCATCTTGGCACAAATATAAGGGGGCTTTGTCTTGGGAGTGGCTCACAGGGTGTAGGACAATGAAGACAGACATCTAGCTAAGACAGTCACCACTGAACGTTTGTGAATACACTTGAACTCCAAAGGGATCAATGAGTGAACTCCTAGATCCCATTACTGCCAAGCCTTCCTGCCCTGAACAAGAAGAACAGCACTTGGGCCTCTTCTTTAAACATCTGAGTCTTAAAGGGCCATTCAGCCTTTTGACTCTCACAGAATACCTGCAATGTAGTATACACTGCAACAGGAAGCAATGCTGTGAACAGAAGGGTGATAGTCTATCCCCAGGATGCTACCAGCAAGTTAGGACCAAATGGAATAATCACTGAATGATGAAGTCGAATTGCTGGAGAGCTGTGAAGAACAGGGCAAATATCTAGAAGAATCCACAGAATCTTCATTGATGTGTGTGTGTGTGTGTGTGTGTGTGTGTGTGTGTGTGTGTGTGTGTACATGGGCACACACACACAGTACTTTAGAACATTCCAGTGCAACACATAGATAAAGAGTTATGTGTGAGTATTCATGCAAATGTGTGTGCACCACACAAAGACACTTCTTTCATACTTTTTATATTAATCTTTTAAAATTAAATTTAATTGGGGTGTAAATGACCTTGAGTATACTACATCCAGATTGAATACACAACTTTTTACTTATATACTAGCCAGTCCATCACTATAATCAAGGAAATAAACATTTCCCACATCCCCTCAAGTTTTCTCTTGTTCCTTAGAGATCCCTGTATCATACCATCTCCACACTCATATATATATATATATATATATATATATATATATATATATATATATATATATATATATATATATATAAACATTCACTACAGATTTGTTTGAACTGGGTATAAGTTTTGTAAATGTGATCCCTACTTTTATAATCTTATTTTTTCCTGATTGTTTCATTCTGCATAACAGACTGGTTACTGCTTTGATGTAATGTTTACTTAAGGTCCATAGATTAAGGCTTGGTCCACGGTTTGGCACTACTAGAAAGTGGTGGAACTTTAAAATATTTGATTTATTTATTTTTGAGAGAAAGACTGAAAGAGAGAGAGAGAGAAAGGGGAGAAGGGGAGATAGAAGGAAGGGGAGTGAGAAGAAGAAGGAAAGGCAGAGAGAGGCATGTCAAAGTCTCCTACAACTTCAAATTAAGTCCAGGCACATGGCCCGCTTTGGGCATCTGGCTTTAATTGGGCACTAGGAAATTGAACCCAGGTGTCAAACTTTGCAATCAAGTGCCTTTAAAGGCTGAGCCATCACCTCAACCCTCTGTGATGGAACTTTTTTTTTTTTAAATCTGTGATGGAACTTTTAAATGGTAGGCACTTGTGTGAGATGGTGGTAGGTCAGGAGGCTGGTACTTAAAGGGCATAGTAGCCCTTCCTCTTGGTCTCCCCCTGACCTTCCTCTTTCCTCCCTCTCTCTCCCCCATTGGTCCATAAACTGTGTGTTTCTACCACAATGTGCTACCTTTCCTGGGGCCCAGAATAACACAACCAATGGATCATAAATGGAAATCTTTAAACCTATTAGCCAAACTCATTTTTTTTTTCTTTATAGATTGATGTGTCTTTGGTATTTGTTATAGCAATCCGAAGCTAATAAAAAGATTTATTCTTCAGGTGTATCTAAATTGTATCTTTTTTGTCTTTTATTGCTGATTCCTCCTTCTCCTTGATGCCTATCGCATTTTGCTTACTCATCAACTATTCAGGGAGTTTGACAATTTCCTTTTCTTTTTTTTTCTTTCAAATCAATAACAAATAAATCTTCTGTTTCATTATAGTTGTATATAAGCATTTTATACAAAGCTTTCATTTTCTAAATGAGGAAGGATATCATGGATGTATCACATGGATGTTGTAGGTGAAACTGTAAACTGTCAAATTGGTTTTCAATGTGAATTTACCATTTATATCCTGACTAGGAGCAGAAGGGTACTGGCATTTTGCATCCATCATCAGGACAGTTTCCTCTTTCTAACAGTGTTTAGTGTGTCTTTCTATGGGGCATCATTGCAGGTGTGTATTGCCCTTTCTTATGGTTTTCAGGACAAATATTCAAATATTTGTACATGCATTAAAAACTGCTTTATTGGATTAGCTATATCTAAAGGTTGTATCTTTTTATTCTGGATAAAAGTTAAAGTTTGTTCCTTTATTTTCATTCTGTTTTTATTCAGAATAGATTTCATAAAATTAAATTTATATTTTACATAATAAAAATTAATTTTATAGAACATGTGTGTCTTGTAACACCAAATAAACCTTTTCTAAATCATGGATTTGCACTTTTATATTGAAGCTTATGAATCATTTTGAATGTATCCAGATAGTCTCACATGTGTATTTAAGTTAATTACACTTTTGTGGGTGATACACAAATATTACACCACATTGTTGCAAAATCTGTGAAGTGTCTTTGTACCTTTGTTTTCTTTTTTTAAAATATATTGTATTTATTTGAAAGAGCTAGAGGCAGTTAGAGAGAGAGAGAATGGGTATCTAGGGTCTCCAGCTTCTGCAAATGAACTCCAGACATATGTGCCAACTTGTGCATCTGGCTTTATGTGGGTAGTGGGGAATTGAACTCTAATCCTTCTGCTTTGCAGGCAAATATCTTAACTGCTGAGCCATCTCTCCAGCCCCTGTGCCTTTGTTTTCATAAAAAGGTTCTGCTGATGAATTGCTCACACTGTTACATTGAACCTTTAGTTATCATATTGCCAACACAGATTTTCTCTTAAAGGCTTAAAATTAATATTAGAATTTCAAAATTGTCCTTATAAAACTACTTTTTTTCTTTGTAAGTCTATATGAATTTTAAAAGTATCATGCCAATTTTTACATACACACCATGTAAATTGATTAGGAGTTTAATGATCAATATATGATTTAAGAACAACTGTCTTCCTCAACTATTTTGAGTCTCTTTCAGTATGTAATTATATTTGTTTAGTATGTCTTTTTCTTGAAATGGCTTTATAAACTTTGATACTTATCTCTTTTTATAGGTATCCTTAAGTATCTATTTTCTAAATCTTCCAAGTATTTTAACTACTGTTTCCAAGGGTTTGGTTCCAGTGTATGCATGCATATATATGTATATATAAATATATATAATATATGTAAATTAATTCTAATAGCTTTTAAAATATGGCATGACATTTTTATGTAGATGATAATGTATTCTGTTTATAACGTTAATTTATTTCTTTATAAGTTGAGATTCCCTATTTCATTTAAGACTTGTTTTTTTGCCCTTGATATACAAATGACAAATGCTATCTTTGTCTTGCTGTAGGCCTTACATGGAAACTACATGACTCTCAGTATTAAATATTGTTTCACCTGTAGATTTCCTTTTTTCTTTTTATTAACATGATGTGGTTCTCTTGCATTTATTTGCTGAGAGTTTCTGTTAATGCTTGTTAATGCTTTTTTTTGAATTTAATGAGATGACTGTCCAATTTATATATAAAATCTTTTCATGGGAGGGGGAAACTGGGAAGATGGCTCAATGGCTAAAGGCACTTGCTTGATCAGGTTTAATTCCCAGGCCTTTTCATGGACAAACAAATATATGTAAGTATCTGCTATTTCTTTGTGATGGGGAGATTCCCTGATGAATGTGGGCATGCACACACACACACAAACACTTGAATATTTTTAATTAAATATGTAGCCATTCATAGAGTGAATTACATTATGTGTAAATAGTAGGTTTAGAACATTTGGATTTGGAGGAAAGTTGAAAAACTACAACCTAAGTTGTGTATTTCAACCCAGTACATTCTATTATGAATATCAGGAATTAATATAACTCATTTTTCTGCATTACACATGGTACTGATGCATTTTATTATTAATTCAAACTCATAGTTTATTCAAATTTTCTTGTTGTTTACATCGTGGCCTTTTGTGTTTGCAAAGTCTCTTCAAGGACCATTTAGTTTTCTGTTTCCCATTGGCTCTTTTTGGCTCCAAAATATCTTGATTTTGCAGGCTTTCAATTACCTTTGACAACTCTGAAGAGTACAGGCCATGTACCTTCCAGAGTGCCCTATCTAGAATTTTCTTCTCTTGTTCTCATGATATTAGGGTGTTGAGTACAGTCATGAGGTAAGTGCTCTTTTTAGCATTTTACATCAACAGTAGCTTCTAACCTATGACTCTCATTTTGAGTGTGAAGGCTTCAATGAGGTCCTGCATATCAGAATTCTCCACAACATTACTCATTTTTCTTTGTTTTGGGGAGATGAGAAGCATAAGCCATGTTTAGGAAACTGTTACTGCCTGGCTTTCTTTAGTAAGCACAACTCAATCAGTATGCACTATATCTTTCATATAATGTTAGAGTGAATTAGATAATATATTAATAATTTTTAATCTCTGCTTATGAGAGATCTTAGTCATTTTCTTGTCTGATAATGCCCTAGTATACTTTTCAAGTATCACTAATGCTGATTTTTCAGAAGAAGCTAAACAAAATTTCCCACTGAACATTAAAAAAGTGTTTTGGTATTTTTTTTCTTCCATTGAATGTTTGAAAATTCCTCAGGGAAAACATGTGGACATAGAATACTGTTCAGAATTTTTACTACAATTCCAGCTTGTAAATAATAGGTATAGTTCTATTCAGTTATCCATGTTTTATATGAACCTTGCTACTTTATATCTTTGGATACATTTTCCATTTACAAAGTGAAATAGAAGACATGGAATCTATGAATGTATAAACTGTAACTTCTGAAATGAACTACAATGATATTACTTATAATGATTCATTTTTACTTTAACATCTAAAGATTTTTTATCGTGATTTCACACAAACACACACACACACACACACACACACAAACAAACACACACACACACACACATTTTCCTCCATGGTTCCAAATCCAAAACAGATTTAATCTAATGACAAGTCCTTCTTCAGAAAGGGTTCTGTGTTGAGCCTGTGGAGTCAGAAGGCTGCAGGATTGGTCCAGGAAGGAAGAATGACAATAGGCTTTTCTGATTTTCCCCACTCAGGCTCTTCTCTTTGGAACCTACCCATTTGGTTCCATCACCACAACTGTCATACTGTCTCCAAAGTAAATCCAAAAGATGAGATGTGCTGCACACAAACAATTTTTGATGTCACACAATTCTCTGACTGACATCAGTGTAGGAGTGCACAAAAAAGAAGAAAAGTGAGCATTTCCCTGCACAGGGGAATTCACCTGTTCTACTCTGGTAATTTATGTGTGTCTTATCTGTATTTTTCACATTTGATTTTTCAAATTATCAATTGAGAATTTTGTATTTCTTACTGATCTCGGTAAAGTAAATTTTAGTTTCATTAATTTCTTTCCACTTTTCTCTGGTTTTGGATTCCAATGTTTCCAAGATTGTCTTTATTTATCACTTCTACTTTTGTTGTTGTTGTCATTGTTCTCTGTCTAGTTTCTCAGGGGAGATGAAGTCACTGTCTTGAAATGTTTCCTTTTATAAAAAAAATATAAACATTTAGTGCTATTTTGTTCTGGTTATTTGGATATATTACTAACTGGATAGGAGGCCATAAATTTTGATGTACTTTATTTTTATTTAAAGTAAATACAAAGTAATGACCAATTTTCCTCTGCATTTTGTATTTAAATTGTTGATTTACTTAGAAATATATTACTTAAATTAAAAGAATAGTTTATAGATATTGTTTGATTATTGATTTCTAACTCATTCTATTTCAGAGACTCAAATGGTTTAACTGAATTTAATTATGTGACTTACTTTATAAAATTATATATTGCCTTTGATTTCATTGTTGTATAACTTTCAATTAAGTCAAGTTGGTTAATAATTCTACTCAATACTAATTTGATAACTATGATAGAAATCATGTAAAAAACAGAAGTGATAAAAGAAGAAAGTATTTGATCAAAATATCTGGACTTCAAATCACATCATTATATAAGTAAAAACACAAGCCAACAACTTAGAAAACTTATTTACAAAGTGTATTTCTGAAAAATAATTTATATCCAACAAAAAATACAAAACTGGGAAATAAAACCTTAATGTGCAAAAATAAAATAATTATCTAATTGTAAAGAATGTCATCAGGATTTGCTGATTGCTTTTTCTGAAATGGAAAACTATTCAAGTGAACATTTTCTCCTAACATCCACAAGTAAATGAAAATAAAAATAAAGGGTGTCCTAACATTTAAAGTTGTCTGGCCAAGTCACATAATCTACAATTAGATACCATTGACATCTACAAGAATAGATTTGTCAGACAGAAAAGCTAATAAAATAAAAACTTGATAAACAATGTCTTCATACTTGGTACAAAGGCAAGGAAGCTCCAAAAGGATTACTAGGTAAATTTTATCACTGATATTTAATATATTGCTCAATTTTCATAGATACAAACTAGAGAAGTGGTTGACTGAATCCAGGATTAGTAAAATAGCTGGATACTGACCTTCTAATATATCTTCTTATAACTGAAATGCTCTAAAATTGGATTATGCTAAGAGTATATAGTTCTTACATGCTATTAAGAACAATTATACTACGTACTTAAAAATGAGTCAACTTTATTAAATATCATTTTCTCAAAAATTGACCAAAGTGACATATGTAAGTCAAATGAAAAAAAGTAGAAAGTATTCCAAATATTAGTTGTTAAGGAAATATTGCTTATTTTTATTGGTTTAATAATCATGATATAGATTTAAATAAGAAATGTATTATTCTATGGGCTGGAGAAATAGCTCAGTGGTTAAGGACCTTACCTGCAAAGCATAAGGACCCAGGCTTGATTCCCCAGTACCCATGTAAGAACAGATGTACAAAGTGGTTCATGCATATATATATATATATATATATATATATATATATATATGCATTTATATATATATGTATATATATGTATTATTCTAAAACAGTATATGACCTGTAAACTCACAATTTTTGGACATGTGATTTGAAAAATTACTATCATATTTATACAACCTAAAACAAGTATAATAAAATTAAGATAGATTTGAATCAGTACAGAAACTATACAGGTGATGCTGATCCTAATATTCAACATATTTTGTTGAAACACTTTATGACAAAATATTGAAAAGGTATCATCAAATTCATTAGCCTTTTAATGAAATCTTTTATTAAAGTGGATATTAAACCAAATGACTGTTTAAAGAATATGAAGACCAGGCTAGGCATGTGCCTCAAAGATGTACTGCTTGCCCAGAGCAAGTAGGAGGTAGTTGAATTTACAGTGCAAAAGAATAGGATGATTATTCTAAACTGTAAGTAAATATTGTTTGTTGATATATTAAGCCCCCTTTAATTTAAACCAGACACTAAAGAGTGATATCTGATGGCATTATTGTACTAAATTTTTGTCTAAATTTTAATAAGGTCAACAAAGAAAATGTAATATCTGGAAACATTAATTTCTTATGCTGCTGATGAACCAATGACTATAATAACAATTTAAAACTTTAATAAAATTTTGTAAGTTAGATGGGTAAAGATAAAATACAAAAGCATCACAAGCCTTCTATCCATGCCTACAAGTACTATAAATCAAAGGAACAATTTCATTGTATATCAATAAAATTTAATATATATATATGTGTGTGTGTGTAATCAAAAATTATATATAAAAAGTACTCGTGTAAAATATCACTTCTATAAAAATTAATCTATAATTTAATATTATTCCTATTAAAATAATACTTTAATGAAGAACTAGAGAAAATAATCTTGAAACTCAAATAGAAAAGCAAATACTTGCAAATCACCAACCAAAATATGAAAAAGGCAGGTAAAGAAAAATTACATTTCTATAGAACACAATATGCCTCTATCTCTATAAGCAAGTAAAAACAATGCTAGTATACAAAACTACAAACAGATCATGAGAGCTGTCTAAAGAATATATAAATAGATTTTTCTATATTGGATGTAATATGATTTTAAGATGCAGAAGTTAGTTTTCAGTGGAGTATATTCTAATTAAATAGTACTTCTAAAATTGTCTATCCTAGTGAGTGACAAGGAATGAAAATATAATGTCCTAATCTTGCATTTACAAAATTAAATTGTATTGATACCTTAGCATCAAATTCAAGCACTATGAAATATGAACTTTATGATAGAAAATGAATTATAATCAGAGGATATATGGTATCACATAGAGTAAGAAAGAATTATGTGAAAGAAAAAAATGGAAATGTAAATATTATAAAATTACTAACAAACAAGAATATATGGTTACAATTTTATATTTAATCAAAATTGAGAAAACTCCTCCCTGGAGATTAAACATCTGATAAACTGAGAAGAACACTAAAATCACCTTTTGAGGAAAGAACAGGAATTAATATTTCACAGAAGGAGATGTATAATACATTCAACTAATTTGTTAAGATGACATACTTCACAAGTAGGCAGATAATATGAAATCAAGTGATAAATGAGTTTTTATTTTCAACCTTATATGTATCAAGTTTTTAATTGACCTCAAAATCACACAAGGTAGGACTGTAGAAAGCGATATACCTAATAAGTAATGGTACAATATGAACCATCACTTTAGAAAAAGAAAAAAAAAGAATCACTAAATGTGAATTTATATACACATATGCAAATATTATTATCAAATTAAAACTCTAAAATGAAAGAGCCCTTCCTTGGCTTTACCATAGGTTCTAAAAAGCCTGACACAAAGTTTCCCTGCAAATATTTTGTAGGGTTTGAAATTCTAAAGGAGAAAGACTGAAGGAATTAAAGAGCAAAGCAAGTCAGGGAAGAGTGCAAAGGATGAGGGGTGTTGTGTCCCCCAAGCCTCCTCCGGCCTCAGAAGATAACAGGAGCTCCTGCCTCTGTTCCAAGGGACTTCCATAAGCAGGTCTGCAAGTCTGTTTGACTGACAGAGCCAAGTTGGGCAGAAGAAGGATTTATTGGGAGTAGAATAAAAAAGAAAAAGAAAAGGCCATGGGGGTGACTATCATGAAAATATGAACAACATCCAATAGGTTCATACAACAAAATTCATAATCATTAAAAGTATTAGAGGGAGAATGTGTGCAGTGGACCGAACGTGGGTTTGAAGACTGATAGAGGCGAGAGAACTAAGATCACAATACATATGTGTCTACATAAAAATAGCAATAAAAGATTGAAAACTATTACATACACATAGAAACTGCTAAAATTACATAATTAAAAACAATGATACTGGATCAGTCCACCCACTGAGGAGGGCCCCGATTAGATTGGGGACTGGCAGGAGGCAAAGGGGGTACCATCATAAGATTTGCTCATACAATGCATCTAATTAAAGATTTTATATATATATATATATATATATATATATATATATATATATATATATATATATATATATATATATAATGATAACACTGTGAACAGGCATGGAAGCGGGTGATGACAGGTAAGAAGTGACATGTCCACTTTTCTGTCCCTGGCTCTGTTTGTATATTTCCTAATGTATATTTCCAAAGGTTTATTTCTGAACTCCATATTTTGGAGTGCATGTGTCTTCCATGGACAGTTAGTTGATGGCATTATAAAAGCCCAATCGTAACCCTGAAGGGAAGCATTTAGAAAATTCTTTGTTTCAGAATCAGGTATAGCCTTTTTTTTTTAAAAAAAAAATAAGAATCAATGAGGCTCAGAGATGGCTCAGCAGTTAACGGTGACTACTTGCATAGTCTGATGGCTCAGGTGTAAAGCCAGATGCACAGGGTACCACATGCTCCAAGAAATCATATGTAGTCGCAAAAAGTCATGGTGTGTCCATTCATTCTCATTGTCTCTCTCTTCTTACTAATAAATTAATAAATAAAACTTCTTTTAAAAGAATCTTACTGGTTATGGTGGCCCACTCCAGTAGAATATTGCTGAAGATTTAGAGGAAGGAAGGTCAGGAGTTCAAGGCCAGCCTGGGCTAAAAGGAATCTGTGTGCTGGAGTTATGAAGTGAGGGTAGATGGTTTCTACTTTCTCTGAAAGCAAGACCAGTTGCAGAGGGCAGATGGAGGTACAGAAGTCTAGAGAGCTCCATACATGAGGTCTGGGGCAGATGAGAGGGACTGTGATATATTAGTGGTCATAATTAGAAACAATTGCAAATGTAGTGAGAGCTTTTACATGGGAATGACTTAATAAATACTTGGAAAATGATGTAAAAATTTGGTCAAACTAATAAACTTATGCTATATGATTTGAATAGCATACATGATTCAAAAGCTTGACATGCATATACATATATATTTAACTCTCTGTATATCAAATATAGACATATATAAATATATGTGTGTATGTATGTATGCATGTATGTATGATCTGTGCCTGATTATATATACGTGTCTGTAAGTACATTTGGAAAAAGACAGGGTTACTTTATTGATACAAAAATACATGGTCTTATACTATTACTGAGAAGGGATATCTCAGGAAGTTTAGACTACTCAAAATTACACATATAGGACTTGGAAATTCTGTAACTTTGTTCATATCATGCCACAAAAATAGTGACAAAATGCACATGTGGAATTAATGTGCAATTTAACTGGAGGATATTTCCAGCCTCTATCATGACGGTTGCTCTCTAGCTCAAGGCTTGTGCTCAGCCAACTCCCATGTAATTGTATAGCGTGTGCTTGCCACAGATTGAACCTCTTTCCAACCTATTTTCACAACCTCTTCCTACTACCCCTCAAAAGCATTAGAAGTGTTACTCTATCTGTCACTCAAACTAGGAGGGAAGATTTATGTAGACCATTCCTGTCAGTCCTTCTTTTCCACTCCCTCTATTTTGCACATAGATTTGCAACCTCACACCCCAATATTACCCTTACTCATACCAAATCAATATCCTTGCTGTGCCAAATCACACATTAGGCTTACTGCGCATCCTTTGATCACTGTTATTCTTCAATAAAGTATCCCCTAGACTCCTCTCCAACAGCTCATGCCACTCAGCCCTTAAAACACCACTTCCTTGCAAATTAAGACTAAAGCCCACTTTTTTTAATCCATTGATCCATTTCTGGGAATAGTCAATGAACGTGGAAGGGATTCTGTGATGAGGAAGCTCAATTTAATTTTGTATGTCAAAGAAAATGTCAGGATAAATCGAACAAAAAAAGCAGAAACTGAAATCACAGTGATGAATATATGTTCTCCCAGACAAAATATTTAATGTTTATCCTTAATTGAAAAATAAGTCTTCTAAACATAGTAATTGTTCAATTGATGGAGTTGTATATTCTGCAACACTGCAAAGATATAATTTGTAAGAACACATAGTAATTACGTTCACAGGGTGGCTTCTTCGAAAACTCTTCATGAATGAATGATGGTGTCAGTGCCAAGTCCAATTTGCAAGTTAAAGACACTGTAATGCAAGGGAGAAAGGGGAGGGAGGCACATGGCATTCAGGTGGGTAGACAGAGCCTACGAAGCCCTGGGTCTTTCAACTAGAACGATGCCTGACCATCACTATTGAGATGCTGCAACTGAGAAAATGTATTTTCTGGAACGTCTGGAATGTAGCTAGGGTATGCTATCAGTTAAATGAACTCAATAGAATTTTCATGGCATTTACCTTATCAGGGAGAAATATTAAAACCTGACATTTGGGCTGGAGAGATGGTGGCTAAGTGGTTAAGGCACTTGTTTGCAAAGCCTAATAACCGAGATTTTATTCTGTGGTACCCATATAAAGCCTGATGAACAGTGGCCCATGTATCTCTTCTTCCTTTGCAGTGGTTGGAGGCCCTGGCAGACCTGTTCTCTCTCTCTTAATTCCTCTCTCTCTCTCTCTTTCTTTCTTCTTCTTCTTCTTCTTCTTCTTCTTCTTCTTCTTCTTCTTCTTCTTCTTCTTCTTCTTCTTCTTCTTCTTCTTCTTCTTCTTTCTATATTCCTCTGCTTACAAATAGATAAATGAGAATAGTTTCAAAAATCTACCATACCAGATGCAATCCCAATATTCTTTTGCAAACTGTTGTTCTATAGAAGTAAAAAGTGTAATAAACTCACTCAGTGCCCGTTGCTCCAGTCTTTGTGACTGGTAGGTTTGCCATTTTTTTTCACAGTTGTGAACAATGAGGTACAAGTGGGGATCCTGGAAGACTTTCGGGATTTTTGCATTCTTGTTAACAAGGGACAGACCCTGCCAGCACCATTCCTTCCTTTTTTCTTCCCTCTAGTGCAGATCTGATGCCAGAAGCTTTCCATGCAACCAACAGGGAGGAGCCAGAGGGACTGTACATATTAAAGAGAGACTTGTTCAAGGAATTCCAAGGATTCAAATGAAGACAAATGCCTCAGAGGAAAAGTAGAGGGTCTCACAACTGGCTCTAAACATATGATCTGATAAATAATAAATATATTTATTTAATTAAAAATATGTGAATGTATTCTCTTGATGAGCATTCAAACAATAATAACAAAGTATATGAAGTACAAAATACACAGGACACAACTATCTTTACTGAGGTGAAAATTAGTTTTGCAAATTTCTTTTTATAGCTTCTACTATATTTTCTAAAATTTCTCTGTAGGTATTTACATATGCAGTATTTACATTATATCTGTATGCACAAATGACACTGCAAACATAGTAGACAGTTTAGTTCCATACTATTTAACCAGACATGATACTGTGTGAATTGTTGCTAGAATCCCTTTATCACTCATTAAGGTGACATAGAACTCTTTGCTTCCATGTTCTTAGAGGTATCTCATTATTTTTATTTGTTACTTTGTAAACCATATAGGGTACGTTTAAATATATGTGATTGGAGAGAATTCAGAAGTTTAAGGATAGTTTATTACCAAATATGTGAGTTTTGTGCACATATAGTACACTATGATAGATATAAAATAATACAATTTTAGATAGATGAATAGATAAATATATAGTAAATACTCATAGTTTCCATGTAATTCATTAAATCATTTTTTACTGATAACTATTATTTTTTGTTTTCCCTTAAATTTAATCTATATTGATATGCCACCGATCATTCTTGGTTATTGTAGATAACATGATGAGCTTTCAATTTTTTTCCAAGATGTTGTGACATCTCATAGATTTATCAAAATATTTTATTATTATATACAATCTCATATTTTGTATAAGAATGTGTTTTTATTTATTTCTTCAATTTATTTTCTTGCTATTAATGGTTATCTCATTTTTCAAAAGGAATTACATATTTTGTTCAAATCTGACAATATAAAATTTATTTGTATTTATAAATTTTATTCATAAGATGTATTTAATTTTTATACAATAATTATTTTTGTTTCTTTTAGAATTCATATCATGATCAATGTTAGACAAGCTTGCTCCAACCAGAACTTTTGAATAACAATTATTCAAAAAAATCTGAAATATTTGATACTGTGACTTTTAACTTATCACTTTAAACTATCTGTAAAAAGTTTTGTGCATATAATGATTGAGGCTTCTAACTTTCTTTTCTAAATTAAGGTCCATTTGTAGACAGGGAGATGGACAAAGGTGCCCATTGCTCAAGCTGCAGCCCCTAAGTGTCATCCCAGAGCTAGGTCAAGATCCCAAAGCATGGAGGCCTTCCATGAGCTGGGCAGTAAATACAGGAGGATTTCACAGAAGCTCATCATAAACACAACAAAAAATATCACAGAGGGACTACAGAGTGAGAACACCTGCTTCAAATGCAGGGAACAGGCTAGGATCCACCTGAAAACTCTTATCTACACAAAGATGTCATAGTATGTGTGTGCCGGCACTCACATGCAAATACACACCAACACACACACAGAGAGAGAGAGAGAGACAGAGACAGAGACAGAGAGTGAGAGTGAGAGAGAGAGAGAGAGTGTGTGTGTGTGTGTGTGTGAGAGAGAGAGAGAGAGAGAGAGAGAGAGAGAGAGAGAGAGAGAGAGAGAGAGAGAGAGAGAGAGAGAGAGAGAGAGAGAGAGAAGGGGGTTACTTAGATAAAATGAAGCCAGTGCTCAAATGTTCAGTTGGCCCAGTATTAGAATCTGGGCTCCTGTTTGAAGAAATAACCCTCTAACTTTACTTAATCATACATATTTGGGTATTATTGTATCACCATTAAACATTAAATATTTAGGTATTATTTAGAAATTGAAATTTAGGTATCCACCTATAGCAGATTTTGACCTGCTCTGTTTCTGACTTGGGCAGGTTCAAGCCCTTTTGCAGGCAACCAGGTGGAGCCTTGCACCCCAGAAGTCACCATATGGAAGCTGAACTTAGCATAGACACTCCATCTGCATTGTGCACGTTAGCCCAGAACTCCTGGACTCAACTGACTCTCCTGCCCAGGCCTTCCAGGTAACAGGGAGTACAGATATGAGCCAGCACAGCTGAAATGTATTACATTGAGAATAAAGGAGGGTAATCAGTAGAGAAGTTCCTTCCCTGTCTGATGTGGTTCTCATATCTCCTGAAGTTGATGTGGGTATTCTTCCATGTAGCAGGTTATACTTATGAACCATAAACACCTGATAGGGTTGTGCATGCTAATAACTTGCATTAAGTTATAAAGATGTGCAGCAAGATATTAAACTTTTTTCTGCAAAATAAATTTTTATTTCTAGATTATATTTTAATTTTTATGTGTCTGCATGTTTGTTGTGTGTAGTGTATGCATGTTGTAAGTAAGCATGCATGCATGTGTTTTCAGCTATATATATGCCCAATATCCATAGGTACAAAGATCACATAAGAACATCCAGTGTCTATTGCTTCCTTGAGGAGAATCTCACTGGAACTGGAGCTGAAGTTTGGTTGGTCATTCTGGCTGATGAGTGAGTCAGCAGTGCTCCTGTACCTGCCTCCCTCAGGACTATTTAGGGTCAGCTTTCAATATCAAACACAAGTAATCAAGTGCTTAGTTGCTGAGCCATCCCTCCAGTCCCAAACTGAGATTCTGTATATAATCATATATCCAATTTACCTCTGCCATATTTATCTTATTTTGTGCACTTTGGCTATTTAAACCCATTTTAGTGATCTGCATGCTACCATGTTGTTTTTATCATTTTACTGTCAACTAGTGTTCAGTGGTTCTCATGGCTCGGACTCAGTCTCTGTTGTTCATTATTTTTAACTTAAAAAAATCTTGAACTTTTCTCACCAACCTTGGTTTTAATAATATTTAGGCACAACATGTGTGGTACTGTTCTTTTCTCTGCTTTCAGGGGACAGGGGTCAGCCCCATATTGGTGAATATTTGTGACTTGTGGTATATTCTTCTCTTACCTATGAATAATTCTAGCTCTTTATCAGTTTCTCTTAAAAAGAAAACATAAGGTAAGTGAATTTTTCCCCTTGTTAAAGTCTCTATGGTTATAATTTTTCTATTTTAAAAATATTCATTTCCTTCATTAAACATATTTGTATTTATTTGGAAGCAGAAAGAGAAAGAAGAGAGACACACAGAGAAAATGGGTACACCAGAGCCTCCAGACAGGGCAAAAGGACTCCAGATGAATGAGCCACTTTGTGCATCTGGCCCCATGTTGGCACTGGGGAATCAAACCCAGGTCATTAGGCTTTGCAGGCAAGCACCTTCATTGCTGAGCCATTTCTCCAGCCCTATTTAGTTCATCTCAAATACACAATTTCTCAATCATGGCATTCTCAATGATGAGATATCTATTGTAATGCTCTGCAAATATAAAACATATAGACATATACTAATATAAAATATATTAAAAACTATTTTGCCAATATTGCAACTTAAGATTTTCCCCCCATGTTCCTGTTTTGTTTGTCTTTCATAGATTTGCTTTGCTGTAATTCTGGTTGATTTTGACCACAGGTCACTGTCCCTGTCTGAGATCCCATGCATAGTTATTTGCAAACTCCTTTTCTTCCTTTCTGACATCAGCAGTTTTGGGTGAATATGACTTTCATAGGATTGGTTGAAATGGATTTTTCTTTTTAGTAAGTCTGTCTATGGGAACCCAAAAGTTCTTAATCATGAACAGTAGCAGTTACCCTCCTAAATACTAATAGTCTTTTTAAAATTCTTTGCATCCAGAGACACATGTATCTACAAATTGAAATGATAAGGGACTGTGGTTTCATACCAGCCATCTCCCCTTCCACAGATGCTCTCCTCTATTTGTTGTTTATACTTAATGCCTGAGTCACTGAATAAGGCAAATTTACCATCAGGGTGATTTCTGGGCAAAATTTCAGGTGTCTTGGAAGAGTGTCTGTTTTCAAAAGGAAACACCATGAATTCCTTCCATTACTTGAAGTAGCCATGTGGTCTTGAGCAAGTGAAATAACCCTTCTCATTGCCAATTTTCTTACTTGTAATAGGAAGATGATATGCAAAGTACATAAAATAATATCTGGTTGATGGTATGAAGCAAATTTTGATGCATTAGCTATAATAATGGGAACATTTTTTTTTCTATTAAGATATTAACAACTACAAAGATGAATTTAGATGTTACTTGGTGTAGCGAATATGCTTTCAAAATGAGGGTGCCAGGGCTGAGAGATGGCTCAGGGATGATAGGTGCTTGCTACCAAAGCCTGATGGCCCCATGGTTAATTCTCCAGCTCACATGGAAAGCCAGATGCACAGAATGGTACATTCACCTGGAGTTTGTTTGCAGTGAGTGGCAAGAGGCCCTGGCTTGCCTACTTCCTCTCATTCTCTTTCTCTTCCTTGCAAATAAAAAATAAATCAATTAATTAAAACAAAGAAAAAAAACATGAGGATGCCAGTACATTTTACCAACTTTGAGGTCTGAAGTATATTCCTTTTATGAAGCACACATGGAACGTTCCAAAAGGCAAAGCTTAAAAACTTAGAAGAGGCAAGGAAAACTTCATGCTTCTCAATTGGGCCCCGTGTCCTGTCTCATCCAGAGGCAAATGGTGGATGCTTGGTATTCCACCTTCCACCACAGATTTTGTGAAGATAAGCCAACATTGTTACTGCAACTTAAAAGAATTCAGTTTATGCAACTAATTTGACTATCTCCTTGAAAGAGTTGGAGAGAAGTTACTCACGAAGCAAAGACTTACCAGACACCACTGAAGACAGGTTCCAAGTTCACTTCCCTTCCTATCATTTTAAACTTTGTATATTTTACATCTAAGGCTCAGTTTCCTGAGGCTGCAGAATAGAGTCAATGTCCTTATAGAACGAATTAATTTCTTCCATGGCTGATTTAATTCATCTTTCTACATTAAACAAAATAAATAGAGCTATAGTGTAGGTGGATCATGATGTAAGCCATCTTTCTAAATCAAATCGACTAATAGATTATCATCCAATCCATTTTATTACTTTAATGTATAAAGTCATTTGAAAATGCCAGTTGGATTATAATTTTCCAGATGGTTTTATAGGTATTACACCCTAATTTCTGATTATGCTAAGCACTTAAAAATGAACAAGAGAAATTGTAATTTTTTTAGAATGTTGACAATATATATCCATCATATATTTGAGAGAGTACATATATCTCTGCAATTATTATAATGAAGTAAAAAAAACAACCAAATAATTTTAAGCATTCAAGGAGAATGAAGGTAGAACTTTGGGTCTCTTTTGCACACTAGTTCTGAAGTCAAACTCTATGCATAAGAGTTTTCTTTTACCTATTTAAAAGTTTTTCATGGCTTTAGGCAAGTTTTCTATCTATTTCTACTGATTTCTCACCCATCCTGTAACACAGCGATAACATTACTAGTCACTTCGGAGGACAGGAACAAGAGTAATATATATATATATATAGATAGATAGATAGATAGATAGATAGATAGATAGATAGATAGATAGATAGACACGTTAATATGTTGAGAATAATGAATGCTGAGGAAATGTTAGGAATGATCTTTTTATGTTTATCTGTTAAGCTCCTTTCATATCCACATTTTATGATAAGAATAATGGACAAGTTTGACACATTAAACAGATTTTGTTTTGACAAAGTCTGGCAGGGAAATTTCCCTTGAAGATGGACTTGTATATTTGTGTTCCCCTTCACCGAAGTGTCATGTAGAGAATTTGAAGATGAAAACAAATCCTCCAATTAGGGCCTCAGTTTAATCAAGACTGTGAAAATTAGGTCAGTATTCTGGAAAAAAGAATAGATTTGTAAAGCAAATAAACAATTGATTAGCAAGTCAGTGGAGACATCAACTCTTTTATTGTGTGATCTTTTTAATTGCAAGGTAAGTTAGACATGATCAAAGAAAGGTAGAATTTAGGACCAGGAAATCTTTGTTATCCTTAATTATAACACAGAACTGTGTATACTTGTTGACCTGCTATAATAAAAAGACAAACTACTTGGCATTACATTCATGTTGTTTGAGTCCTTTGGTGTTGATTTTTTTTTTTCCTAAATAGTATCACTGAATACTAAGCCCTAATAAGAGGTAAAAATTGGGTCTACACTGACTGCCTAAGAAGCCAGGCATATAAATAGTTTCTTTATATATATATATATATATATATATATATATATATATATATATATATATATATATATATATATATATTATTCATTTTCAAGAAAAGAGAGAGAGAGAGAAAGAGAGAGAGAGAGAGAGAGAGAGAGAGAGAGAGAGAGAGAGAGAGCACACCATGGCCACCACCTTGTGGGTCTGGCTTATGTGGGTCCTTGGGAATTGAACCCAGGGCCTTAGGCACTGGAGGCAAGTGCCTTAACCGCTGAGCCATCTCTCCAGCCCTAAATAGTTTCTTTTATGCATGTTTGTTTAAGTTTTACATCAGTTGTTCTGAGTGGCTGACATTTTGTAGACTTTGATGGGCTATTTTCCACAGTATCTTAGTGTTGTGAGTTCTTAACTAGCCCTCAGGAATATTTGTTATTTATATACAACAATGAACTTCATTTTGGTTAGAACATTTTACTTTATATGAGAGGTATGGGAGCTTGTTAGGATGGTTTATCCCAAATCAATATATAGAGACAGTTTCTTCTTCGTGCTTTCAAGTGTTCACTCAGACGACAACTGCTTTTGTCAGAGAGACCAGAAGAAGAAGAAGAAAAAAGACTGAGTTCAAGACACTGGGGAGAACCAAAAACAGGGAGTCCTAAGACATAGACCTTGCAAACCCCTTAAGCTTTATTTATGACTTAGAAAATATGGAAATGTGGTATCATGGAGTCATTTAAAAACACATCTGTTTATGGTTGATGATTGTGACAGTCACATCTTTCAATTTGATGGTCATTTCATCAGACACGAAGTACAAAAACAAGAGCAAGTGGTTCCGCAGGAGAGGAGAACAGGAGTTGAAATTTTACCAAGCTTTGGGGTGTTTCAGGATAAATCCTTAAACGCCAAACCCTGACCTCTTCTGTGTGTTTAACAAAAAATTGAAATTAACAGACCAGAAGGATAGTTTATAGACTGTTACATTTATTCAGTGAAGTCAGAGGAAAGAGGAAGAGTGATGAACCAAAGAAAGGGAAATGGATGCTACCTTGTGGCCAGAAAGCCCTTGTGGGAGGTGAGCATGGGCCTGGAAAAAGAACTTGAAAAGGGATTTTTTTTAAAGGCTTACCAATCCCCCCAAAAAGGCATAAAAATAGTAGAAGATTCTTTCCAACTCTGGCCAGGGTGCCAGGATGCCAGATGGGAAGGACATAGTCTTACTGGGATCCCTGAGACTCAGATATGGAGGGATGAATAACCAAGAAACCAGAAAAGGTTAAAGAGGGAGCCTTCCCCCCAAGTCTCTACTCATTTGGAGTCTGGGAACTATCTCCAAAGAGGCTGCACACCTGTGGATTGCTGATTGGCCTGGGCACAGAAAAGGGGTCTACACAAACACCTGGGTTAGTTGGGGGGGGGTGGCGTGCTGATTGGAGGCGAGTGGAGAAGACATACATACCAATTCTGCTGCAAGAGAGGCTGCTTGAGGTAAGATTTCTCTCTGTCAAGACAAGCCTGTCTCTAAACTGCCAAACAAAGCTACCTGACTCCCCCCCGTAATGAGTTGTTCAGATAAAAATGAATCATCAGCTTGCGTGAAAATGTCAAATAAAAATTATTTTTAAAAATATGCCAAATATCACAACAAATTTTATTTTACTTTTAAAGTCTTTTTTCTTTTTAAAAATATTTTATTTATTTTCAAGCAGATACAGAAAAAGAGTGTGTGTGTGTGTGTGTGTGTGAGAGAGAGAGAGAGAGAGAGAGAGAGAGAGAGAGAGAGAGAGAGAGAGAGAGAGAGAGTTTCCCCTGGTTTTTCCCCTTCTTCTAGAAGGCCAGGAGGGGAAGAATTCATTTGGCTTGAAACTTTCCTACTCATTATTTCCTCCCTCTCCCCCTCCCTTCTTCCTTCCCCTACACCCTTCCCCTCCTCCTCCTTCTTATCTTTGCTAAATGTGGATAAGGACCTGAGTATTAGAAGTCTTGAGTCTGGGGAATACTAAGCCAAGAACTCAATCTCTTACTCTTCTCTATCACTAGGGAGATCTACTCCCTCCCAGAACTCCAAATTGACAAGAACAGCATGCCCTGTTTTAGCCAAGGTGTGAGCTGTAGAACCCCACTTTATTGGAGCTCCACTCTGGGTAGGGCTGACTACAAGACAGGACCCTCTGCTGCTTCTCCCATCTCTGGACTCCAGTATTTCTCAGCCTCCTGGACTTCTTGTCTCTGTTCATGAGCTCAAGTTCCTCATGACTATGGCTGGAGGTTGGGTGCTCTCATTATCAATCTAGCTCTAGCCACAGAAGACAGAAGCTCTACTGGTAATATAGATATATATTTATGTAAATCCAACCATATTAGCAAGAACAAGGTTAATTTGAATAAATTACTCAAAGGCAGATAATCTCAGAGTGGATAGTGGACAAGTTTTCATTAGTGCTCTTTGAAGAAAACATACATTGGATTCAACGTCCAATGAAGTTGAAAGTAAAAGGAAAGAAATCTGAATTTCATAAAAACAGCAACCTTAAGAAATTCAGAAGCTCTACTAAATGGTATGAGAGTTTAACACCACCTGCTCTTGATCCCAAGGTGAGAGGATCACACATTCAAGGAAAACCTGTGGTAGGAGAATATGGACTTGAAGAGGGCAACCTGGAAACCAACATATGAAAGGAGGAAATGCCAACAGAAGCGAGGAAACCCTCCCATCCTGACCACATGTATCAATATGCATGTGTGCATGCCTGTGCATCACAGGAATACGCTCTCTAAATGGCTTGTGAAGGGTCATTTGGGCAGATGCCTTATCCAACACATTCTCAGAAGTGTCTTTCTCTTTCTTAATATCTGCTACTTTTTCTATTACCTTACAGGATACCACCAGTAAAAATCCTTGTTTTGGAAGAATAGAACGTGGAAACATTAGCAAGTACCCATGCTTAAGTTTCATAATGAGTTCAAGGCCAGCCTGGGCAATCTAATGGGGGTTCTGTCCACTGAATACAACAATAAATCAATGTTGAATAGTGAGTGAATGGATGTATGAATGAATACACATACAAAAGAGCTAAGGATACAGCTCATTGGTTGTTTCCGGACATGAATTTGAGAAACAATAATTTTTATTTTGTTTTAAATGTGAAATTTTAGAGGTCTAAAGAGTAACTGAAAACATTCTGAGCCCTAGGCAAGATACAAATGAAGACACAAAATGACAATGGAAAATTATATATTACATATATATATAATATATAATTTCCCATATATATATATATATATATATATATATATATATATATATATATATATATATATATTTGAAGAACAAGTTGGTCACAGTGAGGTAAAAAAATCATATATTGTGCCAAAGAAATGGGCAAATGAGGGCTGGAGAGATGGCTTAGTGTTTAAAGCACTTGCCTCCAGTGCCTAAGGCCCCAGGTTCAATTCCCCAGTACCCACAAAAGCCAGACCCACAAAGTGGTGGCCCAGGTGCGCTCTCTCTCTCTCTCTCTCTCTCTCTCTCTCTCTCTCTCTCTCTCTCTCTTTCTCTCTCTGCTTAATGAAAAAAAAGAAATGGGCAAATGAAAAATCAAAAATGCTGGGTTAGGGTTGATGGGAGGGTGGAGGGGAATGGAAGTGTGGATAGGAATTGGAGGGTGGGGACTCATACAGTAAACTAAACTAATAAAGAATTGACACCATAAAACCCTAGTTTTTATACAGTAAGCTGCTGAGGAAGCTGAGGGCACCACCTGGTTTGAGGGGCCATGAACAGAATGGGAGGAAGCCTGACCTCAAGAACAATTGCTCAGGCCTGCATCTCCCTGCTCTTGGTTCCTTCTAACACTGAGTTATTGATTAGAGAGACCCACAATGTCCCCAAAATGTTACAGACTTCTGTAAGAAATCTTGAATATCTGCCCCAGGTCTAAGGTAAGACCCTATTGCTGAAGAAATCACAAAGTGTCATCAAAGAACACCAAGAGATCCTGCTAGATCCAGAATGGTAACATGTGTAGCACTGGGAGGTGTTACATGAGCTGCAGGGGAAATTGGTCAAAGATATTTGGAGAAAGCAGAGACCACTGATATATAATACAGGCAGTTTTCATGAGAAAGCTGAACACAGGGATGTATGGAAGAGACCAGCAAGTCAAGAAATGCTCATCTGTGCAATAGTGGTGCTAAACCTGGGAGGGTAATCAATGGCTTAAAGATTGGCTAAGAGATCTGCTCTGTGACAAGGAACCCTTAACTGGAACTGGGATCCATGGCATAATCCTATGGGGACATTGTACTAGGGTTCCTAGGGGAAATTCCCACTACCAGAGAGCTACAGAGAGGCTAAACCCATTAGGAGCTACCAAAATATCAATGTTGTCTCATTTAACCTATATTCATCTCACTCTCTGATGGAAATTCTGTTTGTATTTTTCAGATGGAAGTGAGAGAGACAGGGGCAACCCAATTCCACCAAGAAGACATTGGATGATGGCCGATATCCTGGGAGGAGACAAACCACACCAAGACTTCACACAGGGTCCAAATAAAACCTATGAGAAAGTGACAAGACAAACAGGAGACCAATCACCACAGCAAGTCTGATAACCCATGAAAGGTCAATGGAGACAGATACCAATGAGACCCATCACAACCCAGAGCAAAGATTCAGATATACTTAAGATCTCAACAACAAAGCAGACTCAAAACTCACTATGACTCAGGGAACTGAGCAGAAGAGGGGACTGAAAGAATGTAAGAGCCATGGTGGGGGAGAATATCCAGAGACATTGCCTCACTCAGTAACAATACACAAGGGGGAAGAAAACAAAAACAAAGAAAAACATGTCTACCTCTGATGCAGTTTATAACCCCCTATTCTATGGACAGATCCAGTGTGTGCACCAAGAAGGAAATACCCCAGTAGGTAGGGGACAGAGAGGGGGGGAATTGGGACACAGTCACAAAATTTTCTCATACAATGTATAAACTTATTCATAATAGATATTAAATAATGCTGGGTTTAATTTTCATTCACTAGAAGTAAGTAAATGCATAAATGCAAAATAAATTTAAATCAGCAAAAAAGTAAATTGAACAATAAATTTAAAAGTATTCAGCTGGGCATGGTGTTACTGCATCTGTCTCTCTGATTGGATTTATGAAAGGGGGCCAGCATTTTCCTTCATTTTTGGAACTTCCCCTGGATCTGGTATTTCAATAAATACTTTCCTCCCCAAATTGTGCCTGGTTTGGAGATTTATCCCAGTGGCATTTGGCTGACTGTGATAAGCGGGTTCACAAATTCAAGGAACATAGATTGCCAACATGGCCGATTCCTGAAAGAAGTGATTCTGAAATGACTATTGTAGCAGTTATTCTTATTGCTGGGACATAACACCTGGCCAGATGTTTATGGAAAGAAAGGGTTTCATTCCAGGCCAGTTTCAAGGAGGAGTTTGATCATGTCATGGAAAGCCTAGCAGAAGTAGGAAGCTGGCTAACATGATCACATATCAGCAGGGAGGAAGTATCAACAGTTAACTGAGATGGCATTGCCAAGTGGACTGGATGATAAAATTCCAATGTCCATCCCTAGTGACATACATCCTGAAGCAAGGCTCCACCTCCTAAAGGCTCTCCCAGCTGAGGATTAAGTATGAGGCTCAATCACAAACACATGAGATGATCAAGTTCCTAGCCAACTTGAAATATATAAGGTCTTGTCTCACAAACAAAAAGAAGAAACAAATATGTGAGAAAACGTTCACATTTTACAAAGGAAATTTTGTTTAATTTTAATCCACACATAATCATAAAAATTTTATTTTTGCAACACTTCCGTTGTAAGCACAATGACTCTCATTTTGTCAGAAAGACATCTATAAACCAAAGAAGATGTGTATTTATCATGGAATTTTTTAAGAAATTATATCAAAAGCAAAGATGTGATGTTTATTTCTGCTTCAATACCTAAGAGGAATGAGAAATATAAAATCATAATTAAAAAGAAAGGATTATAATCTATAAAAGGATAGTTAATAAAAGTAAAAAGCCCAAAAGAAAAATATCAGTTAATTTGAAATATATCCTGTTTTTTTCCTCAGTAACTGAGTGTATATGAACCAGGTGACTTAAGGTTGTACCCTTACATAGTCTCACTATGACAAATATACGTATTTAAAACACAAACTTTTAAATGTTAGTATGGATGTTCATATAAATAAATCATTTTCTATTGTCTTCCCTATGTAGATGATGGGTTTGTTTACTTAAACAGTCAACATAAACTCAAAACTTTTATAGCTAAAAATATAATTATATGTTGAAAGAGCCATAGAAAGGGATAGGATACTAGGAATAGTCACAGGGTGTTGTCATTGCACTGATGAAGTCCCAGCAACTCTAATTCCATTCATACACAGAAGCGACAGGAGATTGGACCTGTCAATATTTCATCATTGATGGGGGAGGAGGTCCTAAGGCCCCATCCTCCCTGTGATCCATTGGCTGTTAATGGTAGCTATAAGACACAGACACATTTTCCTTGGTGGTACAGTAACTGATAAGTTGCTGATGCTCCAGAAAATAAGCCTCCCCCCATTCTCCTGTAAGCAACCTTAATTAAATTCAATGGGTTTCCAAAACAACAATAATAATGTTGATATTATTAATAATCGTTAAAGTTTAAAATATCACATTTCAAAATGTGATAATCTTTCTTAGAAATCACCAACACCAAATGGAAAATGTGTGTGTAAGGAAAATATTTAACTTACAGTTGAATCGGAATTAATAACTACATAGACACAATATGAGCATAGGATTTGTATGCAAAATACTATCAAAACTGACAAAGAAATAGAGCTTTACTTGAATCTCTACTGTCTGACCAAGACAAGTAGAAAAGACTCTCCACCTGGACATTTCAATTCTCTAATTATCTAAACAGCAGAAGTCAATAAGAATCACCAGTGCATTTTTAACAGGGTGTGTGTGGGGGGGGGGAAGTTTTTGCAGTTTATAAAGTCTACTCTGAATTTCCATCTGGAAGAATGTGTAAATAAGGAAGATTGAAACCGACAGAAATAAGGAATTATCCTTACTGCTACGAGGATACCAAAAACACACAAAGATTGACAGAGGGGAAGTTTACTGAAGGTTTGACAGGAATAGAAGGATATCATGATCTTAAAATATTTGAAGATGGACTGCTTGTTTAAGAACAATTCCAAAGAGGTGGCAGAAAGAATGTAAACATCATGGTGAGGGAGAATATCCAGAGACTTTGCCCCCCTCAACAACAACCACACACACACACACACACACACACACACACACACACACACACACGGGCTAAAGCTCATACATTCATAACCCCCATCCCATTGACCGTTCCAACAATCCCATTGAGGAGGGTCCTCAGTGAGTTGGGACCAGGGGGAAGGAAATGGGTTACCTACACAAGACTTTTTCATACTGTGTGTCTAATTAATATCAATACATTTTTCAAAAACAACAATTCTAAACTATTATCATTTAGTTAATTCAAATTTCTCTCAAATCAGGTGAAGCATAGATGGTAAAAAGATTAGAATCTTGCCTAAATATCGAAGTTTGTCTCATTAAACCTATATTGATATCACTCTCCGATGGAGATTCTGTTAGTATTGTTCAGAAGGCAATGAGAAAGCCATGGACAACTCAATTCCATCAACAAGACATTGGATGATGGCTGACATCCTGGCAGGAGATGGACTACCTCTGACCTATCATACAGGGCCCAAATGAAACCTATGAGAAAGTGGTGAGATAAACTGGAGACCTATAGCCACAGCAAGTCAGATAACCCATGAAAGGTCAATATACCCAACACAACCCAAAACAGATGTCCAGAGACACTTAAGATCTCAACAAT
Organism: Zapus hudsonius; assembly: GCA_004024765.1. Taxonomy (NCBI): domain Eukaryota; kingdom Metazoa; phylum Chordata; class Mammalia; order Rodentia; family Dipodidae; genus Zapus; species Zapus hudsonius. The sequence continues at coordinate 3,553 of PVHP010000079.1, read as the reverse complement.
AAACCTAACTCAAAACTCACCCACTATGACTCAGGGAACTGAGCAGAAGAGGGGGCTGAAAGAATGTAAGAGCCATGGTGGGGGAGAATATCCAGAGACATTGTCCCCCTCAGTAACAATACACAAAGGGGGGAAAAAAAAGAAAGAAAGACTAGGTACCTCTAGTGCAGTTCATAACCCCCTACCCTATGGAAAGATCCAGTACGCACAAGGAGAAGGATCCCCAGTGTGTAGGGGACAGAGAGGAGAGAAATGGGGACACCATCACAAGATTTGCTCATAGAATGTATATAATTATTCACAATAAAGATATTAATTTAAAAAAAAAGGATTAAGTTTATCTATGAGTTTATAGCATCTTTAAGGTAAGCTGGAATGCTTGGGATGACTTCCTCAAATTTTGATATTGGTTGGAAGAAGTCTAAATGGATCACGGGTCTTTTGATTCTTTACCAAAGATGAATATCATAGTAGGACAGCCTTATAATACTTGCAGATTAAGCTGAATGGGGCAATATCATCTCTGCATGTCCCCTCCCTACTTGGCAAGAAAAAAACCAACAACATGGCATTATATTATATTTTGAGTTTTGTTTTGGCTGAGAAAGCCTGGTCTTAAAGTGTACTTGCCAAGAAAGTAAAATGAAGCAAATATGCATGCTAAATTATACATACATATGCATAAACCCATATCTACCTCACATACCACGTTTGGTGAGAAACAGACTAAAGGCTGTTAGCGTGTTCTTTATATATAGCCAAATGCCTGTCCGCTGGGCCCAGGATGCACTGCTTTGAGAAAGCATGAAGCCCTCATGCACTGAAGCATGTTTAACAGAACCTATTTAAGCTGAGTTCAGAGGGATTTGAGGTTCCTGAACTGTTAGGACTTGAGAGTTGAGAATGGGCTCAACTTGAGCATATGGAACAACCTGACCTGCTGTGTTCCACAAATGAGAAATTTGTCTCTCTTGGCTTTTCAAGAGGTGCTATGTGCAGAGACCCCGGGAAAGAACAGTGCTAACCAGGAAAGCCTCAAGTGACGTCCATGCTACTCACAACACCTGGCAGTCTGAGTTTGGGGCTGAAGCAAATGTGCCAGGAAAGAGGTCAGTTGTAACCGAGAGGTAAAGAGCCCCAAAGCTGTTCCTTTCACCATCCAAGCCTCTCCACCAGATTTATATTTCAAATGTGAGGCCTGTAAAAAGGTTTGAGGAAATAGTTTTCTTTCAAACAAAACAAAATAAAAATGTTGCAGAAGTGACAGCCCAAATTGAGATGAGTTATTTTCAGAAATGTTGGGCATGGAATCCAAGTTCTGGCTCCAAGAAAAAAAAAGATTTATTTTCTTTTTAATAAAAGATAATTAAGTAAATGTCAAATGAAAAACTAAGCTTAAGCCACTTTCATATTCTCTTTGAGTTGGGTGATTAACATTCTTTTCCTCTTTTCTATGTAAACTGTTGGAACTATTAGGGCATTAAAGAAAATGTGATATGTTTACATTAAAAGCACCTGGAATTACCTTCATCAGGTGATACTTGTTGCCTTATTAGGTTACTGTGGAAATAATTCTGTCTTCTAATTGCTCTCAGGATCAAGAGGAAACACCTGCGCCCTCCACCTCTGCTCTTCTCCAAGGCGGTTGTATGACTCTTCATAAACTCACCAGTCTTAAGTCTCTCTGAATCAATAATGACAGCCCTTAAATTCCCCTCTCCAAGATGAGCATTCTTCCCCTCCTCATAAAGTCTTCTTTCACTCATCCCTCTGAAATCTATATCTTAATGAAATAATGGATCCTCAGAAACTTGTTTCTCTGGACACACACAGGTCTGTCTTGCTGGAAATGGATGACGGTGATTAAAATACCAGCTTTGACAGGGCAATAACTGTAAACTCTTGGTACTAGCAATAATCTCTGCAATAGAACTGCAATGCCAGTGTTCCATGTCAGAACCTAGTCATCTATGTCTCTGAGTGTCACTCACTTAAGCAGGTTCCAGAGGAACCTATCATTATTTTTAAGTAGGGGAAGGATACAGCCCTGATGCCATATTACATTAGTCACTAGAGTACCAGCCTTCCCCTGAGTTATTTATTTTCATGAAAAGGAAACTATACACTTGAAACAGTTGGATCAGACATCATGAGATCTCTAGTTGATGTTTTTGTTGGGGTCGTTCACAACATTCATTTCTTATCCTACACATTCTAGAAGTGGGGACTTGCTTTGCAATAATGTTTGTTTTCAACAGGAAAATGTTTCTGAGATGTGCTAATAATTATCTAATAAGATAAATTTGTGTGTGTGTGTGTGTGTGTGTGTGTTATTTGATGTTAGGGGAATTCAGTATTTACAGCTATACTAACAGATGGTGTGTCAAACAGGTACAGCACAAATCAGAAATTAGTGAGTAGGACATAGTAATGAAAGTAACTTGACTTTGAAATTATCCTGTGTGTTGACAATGGGGAGATCTCACAATATAGTAAAGGAAAAATAAATATGTATTTCTAGGGTATATATTTGCAAAGCAACAAAGAAATGTTTTCTATATCAAATGTTTCTTGGAAATACCATTAGTTGCTCTTTTATAACATAACATTTGAGTTTCACAAAGCATTTTTTGTTTTATATTTCATGTGTATAAACTATCAGAGATAATTGCGTAAGTAACTTGGTGCTTCTGAGCCTCAGTTCTCATCTTTGTAATAAAAACATCATTTAGATCAACAGGCTGCTCTGGTGAGAAAATACTTCACATTTGTAAAGTTCTCCCAGTAAATTCTGAGTTAAGACAAAGGAATGGAACTGGCTGTTACTCTGATTGAAATCAAGGAATAACAGTGTCAGAGAAGGTTGAATTTCACTACTGGAAAACAAAGTTGTTATCTGGGTTTGGGAGATAGCCATTTGAAGCCCCAGTAAAATGGGGACAGGAATGTCTTCTTGAGGTTAATGAGATATAGCACATTAAGATTTTAACCCTGTGTCTGAAAAATAATAAATTTAGTGACTCTAATGAGAGAGAAAAAAAATTATAGGGTCTCACTTTCTAAATAGGGAAATTAGCATATTCATACAAAGATAATTTGCTTATATTTTCCGACATTTTAAGTTCACAAATTCCATCAAAAACAATCATCTTTCCCTGAGATCACCCAGGTAATACCCAACTGCCATATGATATATGGAATTTTACACGATTGATACGAAGATCTTAAGCAGATACATCATGGGTGAGAATACTTCTGCGAAAATATCAGATAAAATGTAGCTGGTGTGTGTCAGGCTGAGACAAGTTTTATTCATTTCTCGAGCAAGGTGGTATTTCAAATTTTCCAGCAGATGGAAAAAAAAAAAAACCAAAAGGACAGCTTGTTAGAAAAAGACCCAGTCTGCTATGTCCATCATATTTCTCTTTCTCTTTCCTCATTAATTCCCTGAACCTTATCCCGTTATATAACTTAACAACTATCTCAACAGGAATATATATATATATATATATATATATATATATATATATATATATATATATATATATATATA